>OZ023337.1:32006037-32013537 GCA_964007535.1 Brachyptera risi
AGTTCATCTAGATCACCATTTTGATGAATGAGTTCTTGAATTGGACATTTTCTATTTTCAGTACATTTCCATGCAATCCAAATTCCTGTATGCTCTCACCTCGCAATAAAACAGCCAACAAACAAACAAACAAACAAACAAACGCTAGAAAATCTATAAAAAGTTGAAATAAAGCCAACCAGTCAATCCGTCAACTCCGCCACCATGATACCGAACCTACTCGAAGAGAGCACGAGCGACGCGGTGCCTCGTAATTTAGAGGCCATCGTCACGTCGTTGACGCGTCAGTCGCGCGGTCGCGTCACGAGCAGCGACCTGCTAGTGGCGCTGGTGTACGTCATGATGGTCGAGACGGGCTTCACGCCGCTGGACTTGAACTCGAGGATTAACATCTCTGGTACGTTCACCGATTCCCAAATGCAGACTCTCTCCAGAGCCACGATGTAGTGATACCAACCTATTTTATCGTAATATAAAAAAGGTGACGCAACTCGGGTCTTGAAAATGAAATATTTCCGGTGTCAGTTCCCGAGTCCAGGGTCCCGATTGCCTGAAGCGCAACTATCGCTTTTATGTCAAACTATTTAAAACAACAATGCTATACACGGCTCTAAAGAATCAAAATGTTAGCGGTTGCATTTGTTTTTTTACGAAAATTATAAATTTTGTGAGTTGAACAATGCCACCGGTACCGTAGCCACTCTTATCTACATCTAGTTCACAAGGGAATCCACTAAATCGCGACAGGCAATCGGGACCTTTGGCTCTGAACTGACCGCAAGAAACCACAAATGCCTTTCATGTTATTAGTATGTGAGTTGGGTCACCTTCTTTATATTATGATAAAATAGGTTGGTATCACTACATCGTGTCAGAGCTAGGAAGCATGAGAGAGAACTGTTGGATTCCAATGCCTTCTTTAGTCTATATTATAACGCACAATAAACATTAGATTCAGCTATACGGATATGCAACTCATACGTATTGCAAAGTCAATGTAGGGATACCTAATTTACTCAGTATATATATTTTTGGGATATTTTTCGGGGAGCGATAAAGAGCGAATACTGGAATAGAGATACTTCCAAGAGTGAAGGAGGGCTTGGCGTGTAGTAATGCCCTAGGAGCTACTATTTCGGAGAATTGGTTAGAGCACGGAAGAGCTGTGAATAGGGTTATTTGGGTCGGGTTTTTATCGTTTCCTCGAATAGGCACATCCTCTTTTTAAGTAAACACGCCAAACCCGCGTTACTCTTGGTAGTATCTATCCCAGTATACGCTCTTCAGACGCCCCATTTTTCGTCTCATGTGCCATGTTTTAAACTATTTTAGGTGCTACTGAGCTAGGAGTACTAGGTTTGCCTAAATTACGAGCTACAATTTTTATTCCTCAGAAGTCCCTGACTCAATAATGTCATGCTTACACAATAAATTAATTTTATTCTGGTTTTGGACTGTAGGTAATTTCTCCTATTGATATTATACTCACCTCATCTTGGAATCTTTTTTCCTTCCAGGTTCATTCTCCAAATTCGGCCACGAGTTCAGCATCCAAAAACTCCGCGCCATCCAATCCCTGCCCGTAGACTGGCGCAACGACACCAGATCGATCTATCGCATCTACTTCATACTGAACCCATTCACCGAGTACTCGTGTCGATTAATCGCAATCAAAGCCGGCAACTCGCTTCTCATCAACCTCCTTCTCACCAACGAGAAGCTAGCTCTAACGATGGCCACATCGGTATGTTTCATCCCGTCCAAATACGTCACCAACCTTAGAACAACAAAAATCCCCGACATGTTTTCGAACCTCAAGGAATTGTCACACAATTTCAAGAACGTGATCAGTTCACCAATCAGAAGTGCTGTTCTGACCTCGGAAGGGATTATCAACGCCAGTTTGGAGGGGATTCCCGACGAAGTGAAATCACAGATATTTCAGTATCTGGAACCTCCGGATTTGATGGCCTTGTCGGAAACTTGCAAAGAGATGAATAATCTGGTGAATGATCAGACTCTTTGGAGATATCTGTTGGAGAGAGATTTCGGAAAGAGGAAACGTACGATGAAGATTTTGGACCAAACAGTTGAGGAGCAGATAGAGAAGAAAGTTGATTGGAGAGAAGAGTACGTTAGGTGAGAACGTAATATAAAGAAGTGCAACATATCTAGGTGGCAGTGAATCACAAAGTGTGTGTGCATAAAGGTACGTTTACTCTTCTGATTTGTACTACGCGCAATGTTCATCGACCAATCAGAGAACGAGCTTCTCCGTGTTGTATGAACACTTGCTAGGCGCGCTGAGAGATGAACTAGGTTCATCTTTTCTACCTGCATCGTGCGCTGACCAATCAGAGAGCGAGTTTCTCCGTGTTTTATGAACACTTGCTGCGTGCGCTGAGAGATGGACTCGGTTTATCTTATCTACTTGCAACGTGCGCTGAGACCAACAATGCAACGGGAGGGTTTGTTTACTTGTCTGAACTGTCAGAACCAACTTGTCGACTATGATTCATGAACCCGTCTGCGCGAGATATTATATCAGCTTTTGGCACTCTTATTTTGCTAGTTAATGGTCATACAGTTTTATTGGAGACATTTGGTGGAAGTATGAATTATCTTGAGTGATAACATAACCATAATTTGAAGTCTAACTACGACGTCGTCAAAGCGCTCAACAGTGATTGGATTTGTGTGCTGAGCGCTTGTTGCCGGTTGCAAAAAACATGTTGCAACTAGCACAAAGCAGAAGAGTAAAGAACGCACCTTAACGTACATTTACCATGGTGATCATCAGCAAACAAACAAACAAAAGTTGAGTTTTCGTAACTCCTGAACTAAGTATTTCAGTTGAATAAATGGATCCGATTTCTGCTATATTCCCACTTGGAATAACGTCCTGGGACTAGCTAGCGTCAAGAGACCAGGACTCCGATTGGATAATGCTTGTTAGTAGAGCTAAATGCTATGAGAACAATACAAGATAAAAAAAGTCATGGTATCTTAGATCGCAAAATCTTGACACATTTCTAGTCCGCCTTATGAGCAGGGTCAAGATTTTTCAGTAACATCAAAGAAAATACACAAGATCTAGAAATGTGTTCATAGTGCTTGACTCGTCACTGCAATATCAACCAATCACAGTTCCAGTCTCTTGGAGCTATCTAGGTCCAGGACGATATTTCAAGAGGCAGTCGCGGAAAGAATCCAGGACCCTTACCTGATAAATTTAGTGTCAGGCCTGGCTAGCTCCAAGAAGCTAGGACTTTGATTGGTTAATATTCACTAAAAAAGCTACCAACAATGACAAAATATTAAAAAAACAAATTCACGGTCTCATGGACTGAATAATTCATCACATTTCGAAGCCCACCTCATAAACAGTACTAGGATTTTGTGCTAACAACAATGGAAGTACACAGAGACTAGACACGTTGCCATGACAGGTAGCTCCACTGGGAGATATTGACCAATCAAAGTCTCTTGGAGCCAGCTAGCTAGCACTAGCACGACATTTATTAGGTAAGGGTCCAGTATCTTCTGAACTAAGTATTTTCGTCAAATGCGAAATCCCAATTATCATTATACTGAAGGCGCTAAATGTCAAGCCTAGATAGCTGTAGAGGACCAGGACTTTGATTGGTTAATATTTACTAGAAGATTTAAATACTGTGGCAGCCCTAATAATAACAACGTCACGGTATCTTGGATTTCAAAAACTTGACATAGTTGCCCACCTCACAAGCAGTGCTAAGATTTTATGTCCACAACAATAGAAATACACAAGAACCTGCCATTTGTTTTTCTTCATTTTTATTTCATTGTCTCTGAAAGGGTCCACATACAATACCAACAGGAAACAAGTTCACATTATAATATTGATAATGTTGAGACATATATAAATAATTGAACAATATATATATAGTGCAATGCATCTTGATGAAGATATGTCAGTATAGTTAAAAATTGTCAAGCTGTAAATATTATTATTAACATTTATAACCTTCAAAACCCAACGACTGAATATAAATACAAATGCTTTCTTGGTTCACGTCATCATGTTGACATATACTCATCCAAAGAATAATACGCTTTGTCAATAAGAAGTTTTTTAAATTTAATTTTAAATTTTGATAATGATTCCATATTCTTTAAAGTTTCTGGCAATTTATTATATAGTTTGAATTTCAAATAATCAGAGTTAACCTGAGTGAGTTTCAATGAGCATTTTTGCAAATATAAATCATGTTGCCATACTACTTGACTCGACTAGTAAATATTAACCAATCACAGCTCTAGTCTCTTGGAGCTAGGTCGGTCTAGGACGTAATATTTTCTAGAGGTAGTCTCAGTATAAAGACCCTGGCATGAACATGATTACAGGTGCACCCTCGATCCCGAACTGGAGATCGAGGTCCTCCACATGTCTGACGCGTCATCAGACTCGGACAGCGCCAACGACGAGTTCTTCGAGGCGCTCACGTGGTCCGACCTAACTCTCAACAACTACGACAACGCCACGTCACCGGTCACCGACACGTTCGATCGGCTCTAACCGGAAACATCCGATTGTAATGAGAAGAATTATTGTATTCGTTTAGAACCATTAAAACCATCGTGCACTGTTGTAATATATATGTCCTTTCTGTATCCCTTAAAGGACATCACAACTGAAACTAGATTTTAAGGAATAATGACGATATTTATTTCCCTAATTTTAGAGAAAACTAGAAATCATCATCTCAATTTCAGAAATTTAAATGAATTAAAACCTGGGTTTTTATTCTTCCTCTATGAGTCGGCCCTTTTTCCAAGTCGTGACGTAGACATCACTCGATTCTGTTCATATTTCTGCACAGAATCGGTAATGCCTACGTCATGACTCATGGTCTCTGGAAGAACAAAGTATAATTTCCGAAAATTAGATGATGATTTCTAGTTTTCTACAAATCTAGGTGAATAAATAAATGCATTATTCATTAAAACCTAGTTTCAGGGTTGTGATGTCCTTTAATATCAATGAGTAACAATATTGAGTCATCGTTATTGAACTAATTATTGAACTATTCTCATTCATTGAATTATATAAAATAATATTTAAGCTATTATGGATTTATTTTCTGATCATTTCAATTTGTTCAAATCATAACTCTGGAGATTAGATATCCAACGCTTTCATACACAAATGATTATCTCAAAACGTAAATTCAAATAAATAATTATGCGAATGTCAGTTTCTCGAAAACTATAGATAAATATTCATAGACTTGACTCTGTCGGTACACTTCCCATGAGCAACACGTGTTCTGGAATCGGTCAAAACGTCGAGAACGATTTCTCGTCCGGCCGCGTTTAATCACCCTCCCCCCCCCTCCCCCCTCCCCCCCCCCTCTCCCAGCGACAATAAACCAACACCAATCTAAATAATGGAACAATATCTTCAGATTATACGCGAGCTTTCCTGCATGATTGGCCTTTTGATATTTTCCCATGGCTTACACATGTGCCCGAGTCACTTCCGCTGGCAGCCACGATATCAATAGAAGACACCTGGGTTTTTATCCTTGATATAATATTATACACGGGAATAATAAATGACACCAGTATATGTGGTGATTGTCCGTTGAAGACCCGTTCACAACTGGAATTAGCAGCACAATTTTTTATAAACGTGAAAACTTATATATATATATATATATATATATATATATATATATATATATATATATATATATATATATATATATATATATATATATATATATATATATATATATATATATATATATATATATATATATATATATATATATATATATATATATATATATATATATATATATATATATATATATATATATATATATATATATATATATATATATATATATATATATATATATATATATATATATATATATATATATATATATATATATATATATATATATATATATATATATATATATATATATATATATATATATATATATATATATATATATATATATATATATATATATATATATATATATATATATATATATATATATATATATATATATATATATATATATATATATATATATATATATATATATATATATATATATATATATATATATATATATATATATATATATATATATATATATATATATATATATATATATATATATATATATATATATATATATATATATATATATATATATATATATATATATATATATATATATATATATATATATATATATATATATATATATATATATATATATATATATATATATATATATATATATATATATATATATATATAATATATATATATATATATATATATATATATATATATATATATATATATATATATATATATATATATATATATATATATATATATATATATATATATATATATATATATATATATATATATATATATATATATATATATATATATATATATATATATATATATATATATATATATATATATATATATATATATATATATATATATATATATATATATATATATATATATATATATATATATATAATCTAAAATTTCAATATATTTCGATTTATAATTGAAATGAATTTCGAAATCGTTTGTAATTTTCATATCTAACGCAGCAGTCGTTCAAAAAAGTCATGAAAACTTGACTCGTCATCTAAACATACATCTAAACCATTGTATTCTGACGAATGTTGGCGATATTTATTTCCCTAATTTTAGAGAAAACTTTTTTTTTTTTTTTAATAACATCGAAACTTGATACAAAATCTTTGTTCTCCAATTAAGGCTGTGGATGAAAGATAGGATCGTTTGGACGGGGCACCACAAGGGCGATCTTACCACCCCATTTTGATTATTTAAAACTAATGAACTTCAACACCAGTACTGCGCTGTCTGTGACCATAATTTTCCGCCGTAGATAAAAGTCTTTCAGTATAAACACACGAATGTTGATATCTTCCACTTTGAACCAAGTCTCTTGGGCAATGATCACTTCTTTCCATTAACAGCAGATGTAAAGTTTATCACTATACAAAATGGACATAATAAATGAGTGGCAGGCCTATAATTTTATAATCAGGTCTATCACTCTACTAATTAATTATTTATAATTATTCATCATCATTTATCAATTATTCACTATACTAATTACTTTTAATCAGAGTTCATTGTTTCTAATTAAAAATGAATAAAAGGGGGTGGTAACATCGCCCTTGTGGAACCACGTTCAAACGATCATATTTTCATTCATATCCTCCATTGGGGAACAATAATTTTAAATCAACTTTCCATGTTGATGGAAAAAAATCCATGTGTGATACTGGACTTTATATCCCTCGCCTTTGAAGGAGACTTCATCTCCTCAAGCGGTGCCTCAGCTGACTGAGCTACGGAGGGTGACGTTAAGCCGTTAACTTCTCTTGTGAACAGGCCTCAAGCGACATCGCACCGAGTGGCGATTGTCACTTGTC
>OZ023337.1:32018537-32058537 GCA_964007535.1 Brachyptera risi
TTATGCAGCTGGGGGAGGGTGGGGGGAGGGGGGGGTAAGGTCAAGTTTTATTTTAATTATTGTCGGGAAAGGGAAAAGGTTGGTCAGTGACTAAAGAGAAGAGTGGTGATTTGATATGATAATGAATGCTATGAAATACATGAATGCGTTTTGGATTCATAGGTTAATTGAATGTATGAGAAATGATTGGCTGAGACGAGTAGTCGAGTGGTTAGCACACTGAACCGTCATTCAGCAGAACTTGGGTATATTCTCGCAATAGTCGACTAGTTTCCCTCTGTCGTTCAGGTTAATACTGGGATGGTTCCTTAACAACAGGTCACGACCGACTCCTTCTCACTATCCAAAAACCATCATAATAAAATAACCTTTTATCTCATCATCCCATCATCTCATATATCATTCACCGACGCCAATAGATTATAGTCATCAGTGCAGTGCGTCGTTGAACACAATATAAATTCAAAAATATCCCCACCACAAATTTGTGTTTCACATAGGTTTTATATTTTTAAAGGACCATTGAAATATAAAACTTGACTACAATTTTTTTTTTCAACTATAAAACTTACCTTTTTTATTTAATACTTTACTGAATACACTTCCACCATACAACTTATACAGCAAATACATACAACATTTTTACAAATTAAGTTGTGCAAAGAATAAAAGAACCAAGTTTATTAAATTATAACATATGTTATAAACTTGTTCCATTTATTTTTGTATGAAAAAGTATCATTTACTATTCATATTTATCTTGACTCCTTCGGACATACGGTCCAGTATTATATAATTGCATCCCCGAGAGACGAGGTTCGAACCACCCGTGCGCTAGTGGTGTGGGATAGGGGGGACGGTCGCTCGGAACCTTCATCTCTCCTGGATACAAGTTACACACGAGAGATGGAGGCTTGAAACACCCGTGCGCTAGTGGTGTGAGATAGGGGGGACGGTCGCTCGGAACCTCCATCTCTCCTGGATACTAGTTACACAAAGAGATGAAGGCTCGAACCACCCATGCGCTAGTGGTGTGGGATAGGGGGGACGGTCGCTCGGAACCTTCATCTCTCCTGGATACAAGTATAAAGAAGTCTTGATAGAAACGGAGTGTATTTATTAAGATATCAATCTTGTTTTCTCTTGTTGTTATCCTCTGAAGGAGACTATAAGTCCGCGCAGATGTTGCACACCGACAGACTGGACCTAAGACAACTAAGACAGACTAAGACAACTGGGAGACACGCACATATACACAATATTGCGTGTTACACTTTTACATACCAGAGTTCCAAATCATCTATATATATATATATATATTTTACATTATACATATTTATATTCTGTTCTGATGAATGTATTTATTTATTTCATGTAAATGGAAAGAATTTAATTATTATATTGGGTTTTAATTAACGACGCACTATAATGATTACTAAGATCTATTGGCGTCGAATAAATGATTAATGAGATAATGGGATGATGAGATGAAGGTTTCTTATAGGTATTGGGAAGGATGGTGGGAAGGAAGCGGTTGTGGCCTATATTTAGATGAGCGTAGCGGAGATTCCATTTGAGATACCGAAAAAAATGGCCGGGCTTCGTTTTTATGTTTGTTTTTTTGTAATTTTGTACGCGGCATACAGGTCAGAAAAAAATACTTATCGACTTGAACTTTTTCTACATATTTCTGTCAAACCAGAATGGGTTGAAATTGTTTTTCAAAAAAATCGGTCGGAAGGTTTTTCCGGAAAAAATTAGGAAAGCTTGAAAAATCCCCATTAGAATGACCGGGATGGAAAATACTTGAAAAACAAGAATCAAAAGTTCTAAAATTTCCACCGAATATGAAGAATACTACTATACACCTTTTCAGAGATTTTTGCAACAATCGAATGAGAAATAACAAAGAAAACGCAATAAAAGTGTACATTTTATTGCATATTTGGATCAATTGGATTTGCAAAGTGTATATGCGACAGGTTGCAGCACTATAAATATCAACAAGTTGCAGGTGAAGTTTTTGAACGTCTGAAGTAATCCAAGGTCCGTAGATGTGAATTGAGCTGACAAGTTATTTTTCATTCTAGATTTCCATACTTCTAAGCTCATCTCACAACGCGCATCCCGCGTTTTCCTAGTAATAAAAATGACCGTAAGACACACGTGTACGTATTGACATGTTTACTATATCCACGCCTAGCAGTTTTACTTCTGTTCAGCGTGAAACCAAGTCTAATTATACAAACAAGTAACAACAGCTAAACGAAGCAACACGCGAAAACACTAGTAGTGTTGGCGGGCGCCGACCGACCGTCCCGCCTGTATCTACTAACAGAGACGGTTAGGGGTGTCGACCCATCAAGGAAACAATAATATTTTCAGAAACAACCACTTTTGATGTTTTTCCATTTTAAGATAATATCTCTTTTGTTTTTACAAGTTTATTCGTTCAAATATATAAATATAACATGTAGAGCACATTATATAGTTTGTGTATATTATTATAAATATGTACTTCTTTGTGTTTTAAAACTAATTTGTACATATTTCAAGTGATTCATTATAATTATATAACTGTGTATATTTCTAATTTTAAAATGAAAATACAAAATGTGTACAAAATAGTTGCAAAATGCAGAGAATGAGTGTGACGAGAGATGAAGGTTCCGATCGAACTTCTCCTCTATCTCACACCAATAGCGCACGGGCGTTTCGAGTCGTCATCTCTGGTGATTATCGATTGATTGATTGGAAGTGTTTTCAGGGGGGGGGGGGAGGGGGGCGTTCATCGTCTGGATTATCAAGACTGAATGAATGAATGAATGAATTTTTTAATCAATTAATTAATTATTGAATTAATGAATTATTGAATTAATGAATCAATGAACTAATAAATTGATTAATTAATTAATTAATCAAATAATTGATTAATAAATAAATGAATAAATTGATTAATTAATTAATGAATGAATTAATTATTGAATGAAGGAATGAATGGATCAATGGATGAATGAATGAATGAATGAATGAATGAATGAATGAATGTTGGGGCTTTCAAACGCGACTACAACGAGGTAATTTTGCGCTTGTAAGATGACTTATTAATTATAAATATTATTATAAATTATTAAATCATTCATTATTTATGAATAATATTATGAGAATCGAATATGAAGTATCGACCTTATATAGAGAAGGTCCCAACTATACTGAAATTCAAATGTCCCGAAGATCGGATGTTCTAAAAACCAACTGTTCTAAGCACAACTGTACTAAAAGATCAACTGACCTAAACTTCTACTTTTTGATCAAACCTGTACTTAAGATAAAGTGAGAGAATTGGCTCCTTTTACCACAAATTTCTTTTGGCACAGGCCATACTCACCCAACTTTTTGATCATTACCCAAACCCTATAGAACATTTGGATGACAATTTGTAAAGGGGTGAGCCAAAGCCCTCACTTCAATTTCTGTACAGGTTGCTAAGAAGTTATGGAGAGTTGGTTTTTGGTAAGATTGGTTATTTAGTCAAGTTGGTCGGTTTTTGTACAATATGTTAATTTCTAGTACAGTCTAGTTTCAGTACAGTTGACTCAACCTCCAACCTTTATAACATGTTTAAAAAGCAAATTTAATAATGATACAGTAATAAGAAGTTTTTTAGCCAGTATTACTTCTGTACAGATATGTAGAATATGTCATCAGATGTATAATAAAATAATTATAATACATGTATAGACCTACATTAGTATGTATATGTTGTGTAGAACATTTAAAACCTTAAATGTCATGAGGTAAAAATTTTATATTGTCAAAAATATAAAATTATCAAAAATTTTGGATTTTTAAATTCAGTTTGAATTATGATGCTTTGAATCGTGTATGTAATTGTCTTGTTAGCTAATTTGACTAATTTTTCAATATCCACATCTGACGTATTTTAATACTCGTGCAGTTTTATGTTATAAAAATGTCCTCATGAGTGATAATTATGAAATAAATATATTGAAATTGAAATGGAAATATCAATATATAGTTTTTAGAATTTAGATATTCCAAAATTTCTCTCAGATATTCTGTCTCTTTCAACAATGAGAGTGACGTCACATCATTTTCAGCAATTAACAAAACACGAAAGTTCCCAGAACAATTACAAATCATCTTCCTCTTTGTCCGACATAACCTCAATCTTTCGAGAAGATCTTTTCATCTAAACACAAATAAAACACTAAACATCTGTCACATCCGAAATCTCCGGACAAAAAAAACTCTTTTTTTCTTGTCCGATATTGAAAAGTACAATAGCAAGACACAAAGGACTAAATGCAGGATATCATTATTAAATTAGTAAAAAGTATACGTTTTTGTGGTTCGTGGCGGCACAGTCGACACCCCCGTTCGGTGATGCTAGACGGTGGGTGAGAGGGAGACGGGCGTGAGGAAGGAGTGAACCAGATGGAAGGCGTCTCGATAGAGTGGTCCATTGAGAGAGAGAGAGAGAGAGAGAGAGAGAGAGAGAGAGAGAGAGAGAGAGAGAGAGAGAGGGAGAGACAGTGGTCCATGAGAGAGAGAGAGAGAGAGAGAGAGAGAGAGAGAGAGGGAGAGACAGTGGTCCATGAGAGAGAGAGATAGAGAGAGAGAGAGAGAGAGAGATAGAGAGAGAGAGAGAGAGAGAGAGAGAGAGTGGTCCATGAGAGAGAGAGAGAGAGAGAGAGAGAGAGAGAGTGGTCCATGAGAGAGAGAGAGAGAGAGAGGAAGAGTGGTCCATGAGAGAGAGAGAGAGAGAGAGAGAGAGAGAGAGAGAGAGAGAGTGGTCCATGAGAGAGAGATAGAGAGAGAGAGTGGTCCATGAGAGAGAGAGAGAGAGAGAGACAGGTGTGGCCCAGACTCCGAGCAACTGACTTAGTTCACACGAGACGATGTGGCGAGGTATTGAATAGTGATTATACAACTGCTAATTGTTTAGTAAATTTATCTATTTAGGCCTACATTGGGTTTAACGACGCACTGTTCTGATGACTACGATCTATTGGCGTCGGTGGATGATGTATGAGATGATGGGATGATGAGATGAAAGGTTATATCATGAGGTATTTTTGAATAGTGGGAAGGAGTCGGTCGTGGCTTGTTGTTAAGGAACCATCCCAGTATCAACCTGAACGACAGAGTAAAACCACGAAAAAATCCTGTCAGGATGGTCTACCATGGCGGTTCAGTGTATTAACCACTTGGCCACATATCTCAGTGCTATTAATATATGAATATATGAATATATAATATAAATATATAGCCCCTTATAGAAGTCAAGAAATAGCATGGCAACATATTTTTCAACTTCTTAATAACATCGAAAATTGATACAAAATCATTGTTCCCCAATTAAGTCTATGAATGAAAGTGAGATCGTTTAGATCCTAAAGGACCATTTCATCACAACAACAAAAAAATTGAAATATCAACTGAATTCGTCATCATACGACTCCGTTCACGACTGCTTATAAGTTCTATAAAGAAAGGGAGTATAATAGTCTGAAATGAAATTGTTACTAAAGCTTAGAAATATTATTATGAATTTGTGAGAACTATGAAAAGTTGTCCATTAGGTGACAGTTAAGGGTAGTTGTGGGCCATAGGGGTAGGTTTCCAGTGTATTAGACCACCGACATCGACTCCATTAGCAGCATCAGGGAGGCTGTGAGTTAGAGAGAGAGATAGACATAGAGACAGGTAAAACAAGGGGGTTGAAACGTGCCGTTTAGTGGAAAACAAAGATCAAAACTGAGATCATGAGTGAGGTAGAGAGAGAGAGAGAGAAAGAGAGAGAGAGAGAGAGAGAGAGAGAGAGAGAGAGAGAGAGAGAGAAAAGAGAGAGAGAGAGAGAGACAGAGAGAGAGAGAGAGAGAGAGAGAGAGAGAGACAGAGAGAGAGAGAGAGAGAGAGAGAGAGAGAGATGTGAGAGAGAGAGAGAGAGAGAGAGAGAGAGAATAGGAAATGTTGCTATTAGGGTTGGGTGCCAGATCACTGACACCATGTGACCATCCCTCAGACTTGTACCTAATGTACCATAATGACAGTTTAAACACAATACTTGGATTTAGTTCAGTTTTAGTCCCAGTCTCATTCTTATTTTCCTGCCCTATGAGCTAGTCTTACGAATCAAGTGTTTGATTCAAGTGGTTGAGTGTACTTGAAAGTGAAACCACATGCTTGACTTCTCCGCTAAAACACATATTTCGTTTTGTTCATTCCATTTTAATTCCAATGATATAATATGTTATATGAATATAGGGTGACATATAATCTATAATATGAAATGGAAAAAAATAATCATGAATATATTTTGATAAAGTCTCATATGTAATAAAAATGACGAATGATGAATAAATGTTTGAATGCATGAATGGGTATAGATACATATGAAAAAAAAAATTGGTAATATTATAATACTATCAAATACTATCAATATTATAATAAATACAAGAACGAAGATAAAAGCAGAAAACAGAAGAATTCTCGAATGACAAGAAAAAGAAGATCAAGATTTTGAGATTGCAGATTCTTTCTCCTCAATGTGAATGCTTGAAAGGTTAATTATCCCGGAATTATTATAATTATAATATCTTATATATATAATATAATATATATATATAATATAATATAATATAATATAATATAATATAATATAATATATATTATATATATATAATATCTTATATATTATAATATCTTATTTTAATCATTCTTTGGGGTGGTAAGATCGCCCTTGTGGTGCCCCGTCCGAACGATCCTACCTTTCATTCCCGCCTTAATCTGGGAACAATGATTTCGTATCAAGTTTCGACGATGATAAACTCAAAAAAATATATATACATAAATATAATACTACTGGTTCAGATTTACCTCACCATTCATCCCTAAACACTCAACAATACAACGTTTTCCTCTTCCAAAATCAATCTTCCTCCCGAGTCCGCCGACATGTCGACAACATGTATCAACTGTTTTGACAATCGACCAGCAGTAGGGCAGTAATTGTAAAGAATCATCCATCTCCTCTGTCAGAAGTAATAAAAGAGAAATCTTCCACAGACTCAAGCCTCCAAAAAATAACACATGTATTTACCGATATTTCTATTTCACCTTTTTCAAAGGAATTTGTTTGTGTTTTTTAAATGGGTCTCGGATTGAGATGTAACTATGGAAACACAGGTAGATGTGGGGCATTGAGATGAGAAGCATACAGGTGAGAGAGAGATACGCGAGATATATGATAGAAAGAGAGGTGAGAGGAGATATATGACATGACGGAGACCTTGGAGGAAATGTGTGACAAAGATCTGGACAAGAGTTTGACCCTAATCTATGTCATTCTTATGTTCACAGGTAAGTTGCTCTGTTACCTTGACGATCTTTTGGTAATGTGATCCCATACCATCACGATAGATGTGGGCTAAAACTTTCCGTTACTCTGTTAAAGCATCTTTATAACAATTTCGTCTGGGATGCGTCGTTACAAACCTGTATAAGCTACAACATACTGCTCACTTTTCTAGCATTTTTAGATTATGTCGAGTAATAGATCTGATTAATACTAATTTATTTCTGAAGTTAATTCTTAGTCAAAGTAGTATACTTTACGTCATATTGGATAAGTTATATATTGGATAAGTTCCTCACTTTTCTCGCATTTTAATTATTTATATCAGCTAAGAGATCGGAAAGATTTAATTGTCGCGGAGGCTCTGGGGTGGCCGTTCGATTTTGTACCCGAAGGTCGCCAGTTCGAATCTCGCTGAATTCACATTTTTGTTTTCATTATAAAATGTTTCTTGTAATGTACTAATACCCTACTTTGTTATTTATATCAGGTTTAACGACGCACTGTACTGATGCCTGAGATCTATCGGCGTCGGTGAATGATGAATGAGATGATGGGATGATGAGATGAAAGGTTATTTTATCAGGTGTTTTTGGATGGTGGGAAGGAGTCGGTCGTGGCCTGTCGTTGAGGAAACATCCCAGTATCAACCTGAACGACAGAGGGAAACCACGAAAAACCCCTGTCAGGATGGTCGACCATGACGGGAATCGAACCCCGGTCTCCTGAACCATTCGACGTCCAGTGTACCATTCATCTCAGTTTCCTACTTTGTTTTCTGAAACACTAAATTAAAAAAGAAGTAATATTGCTTTAAGAGTTACTTTATTCAGGAGATTTGGCTAGGGCACAGAGGAGTTGAAATGGTTAGGGTTAGTTGGGTTCGAATTTAGTCTCCTTGAATGTTTCCTCCTTCTATTTTGTTTATAATCAGTTAAAGAAGATTTCTTGAGAGGAAACTTTTAAGAGTCCACAGGAGTCGATTTATCGAAATATCAGTTTTTTTGGTGATAACTTTTGAACGTTATGAGATATCAAAATGCTGATACGCAAGAAACACATATATTTGTGATAGCTTCAAAATGATTTAAAGTTATAACTATTTGAATCATATCACATAGCTTTCAAGCGTATACAGCTAAAAAAAAAAAAATCCAGTCATATATAGGCTACGCTTGACAGTTATGAGACATGACTTGAATAGTTATAACTTACATAATTTTGAAGCTATCACAGATATCTGTGTTTCTTGCGTATCAGAATTTTGATATTTCATACCGTTGAGAAGTTATCACCAAGAAACTGATATTTCGATAAATCGAACTGATTACTTCGCGATAATTGAAGCAAGTTAGAGGCTGCCAGAGGATCGTTAAGTCGCTACAGGGATGCGAGTTTTTAGCAAACACCTGTAGAGCACTGGGCTGAAAATATAGATAAAGTAACTATTCAGTATTCAAATAAATCATTTCATTATTTGTTTTTTCTACATTTTCTTATTCAAACATTATGAGCTACATTGATTTATTGATTTACATTTTTTTCAAAGTTCAAAGGTCTTTCCATTTCGATCACTACCATTTTTAGATTTAATTAACTTATATTTTGTTTCTAGTCAAATTATATTTATTTTGTTATTCTCTCTAAAATGTTGTTAAAGATAATTTTTTTATATTTTAATCAATTGATTTCCATTCTGTGTGTTTTTGCAATCTTTTAATGTCGGACAGAGTCTTGAATATATATATATATATATATATATATATATATATATATATATATATATATATATATATATA
Source organism: Brachyptera risi (assembly GCA_964007535.1). Lineage (NCBI taxonomy): Eukaryota > Metazoa > Arthropoda > Insecta > Plecoptera > Taeniopterygidae > Brachyptera > Brachyptera risi. Next base: position 32,027,718 of record OZ023337.1, read on the forward strand.
TATATATATATATATATATATATATATATATATATATATATACCTCTCTCTCTCTCTCTCGCTATCTCTCTCTCTCTCTTTCTCTCTCTCTCTCATTTTTTTAAGATCAACATCTGTACTGATCTAGCTTCTGGCTACCGGCTGCTGTATGTCTGCCTGTCGAGGCTACGACTGGCCGTCTCCCCTATGCCCTAGCATTACCGCGCTGGCGTCTCGAGCGGTCACCACGCGGGACAGCTGCTGTATGACTGTGTGTCACGGCTGCGACCGGTAGTCCCCCCTATGCCCTGGTATCACCGCGCTGGTGTCTCGAGTGGTCAACACGCGGGACAGTGGCAGGTGGGGTATAGGATGGCGCGTGCTAGATCTACACCTGATAGCACAGACAAGATCTTGGCTGTCGCTTCACCTTGGATCTCGATGTTTGACTCTAATAAGAGGAATGTTGATGCAGTTTTTAGAGTGTATCTTTGTAGTGACGTCACATACAGGGCCGTATTAAAGGTCATCAAAAACCTGAAACTAAATTTCAACTAAATATGACGATTAAATAAGACGACTAAGAGTTGAGATGGAAGAGTAGGAAGAGGAGGAAGAGGAGGAAGAGGAGGAAGAAGATTTGGGCAAGGTAAACCCAAGTCGACTTGTGTTTACCCCAGTTGTTATACAGACGTCTGAAGTCTGATTTTGAATTAAACTTTTTCTTTTTCTTAGTCAACATGCACAAGATGATAGAATTATTTTGGACCACAACCATTAAGGGATGAGAATGAAAGGTAGGATCGTTGGGATGGGTCATCACAAGAACGATCTTGCAACCAAAATGGAATAATTAGATGAGTGATAGCGAAGACTCTATCCCACTCTTATAGAGCTTTGTCTGTGTGATTTGTTTGTTTGTTTGTTTGTTTGTTTGTTTGTTTGTAGGCACTGCACAGGTCGCAGGGGGTTGACTGATCATCCAACTTAGAACTGTTCAGTTTTTGGAATGAATCGGTTGGACCGATTTTAAGAAATATGATCTCAAAGTTTCTAAAAACCCCATAAGATTAGGCTGGGCAAGAAAATTTGAAAAATAAATTCTCTCTAAAAAAAAAAAATCTCTGAATGTGTACACATAGATGATACACATTATCATCATTTTGTATGCAATTCCAGCCAGCCGTTTTGAAAAAAGAAATTAAACCAACTGTTTTTATTCATCAAATATATAAAAATAATAGCAGAATTGTGTTGTCAAGAGTCACTGCTTTCTAGATTCGATATCAACCCGACAATTAAGTATTTTTCATATATGCGTCAAGTTGTGAAGAATACCAGAGTCGATGAAGTAGTAAGGGTAGAACTACTTTAACGACTTTTATAGTTCCTTATTCAGATATATCGCTCATCTTACAACGCTTATGCCGAGTTCGCCTATATTTAATCATGATGCCAATCTTTAAACAAACTGAACATATATAGTAAACTGATACATTCAGGGAAATATCATCACGAATTTTCTTCTCAAATGATGATATTTTACCGAGACGCGTCGCCGAGTGGTAACACACTGAACTGTCATTCGGGAGACCGGGGTTCGATTCCCGCCATGGTTGACCGTCCAGACAGGGGTTTTTCGTGGTTTCCCTCTGTCGTTCAGGTTGATACTGGGATGGTTCCTCAACAACAGGCCACGACCGACTCCTTCCCACTATCCAAAAACACCTAATAAAATAACCGTTCATCTCATCTTCCCATCATCTCATTCATCATCCACCGACGCCAATAGATCGTAGCCATCAGTATAGTGCGTCGTTAAAACCCAATATAAAGAATATATAGATGATATTTTATTGTATTCTCATTCAGTACTCCTCGTAAAACATTTTTTTAATCTCACTTTTTGAAATTCCGTGCAAAATACATCCCACTGACCCTCGAAATATACGGACATAAATATTCAAATTAGTCAATACGGTAATTAAATATCCATACTTTTATTTTCTATGCACCTTGATCGTCTGTTCATATCATGGCAGAGGGTACCAGTATCTCCAACTCCGATAACACAAAACACTGATTACGCTCGGCTGTTCCCCCTATACATTAGCATTGCCGGTTGGATGTGTCGAGCCGTTAATAAAGTCGTCAACATCTGCTTTACAAAACCGAGATAAAGAAACTGAGTAAAACAACAAGTGTTTGTGGGGCTTACGAACGGATGTTTTTTGTATGTATTAGTATTGAATCTCGGACGTTTCGAGCCGCCAAGTTGAATGATTATGATATTTGAGAGTAATTTCTCGCCCGTGCAACAAGTATACTCGCAACCAAGGAAATAAGTCCGATTCTTTCTTGGATTAACTTAAGAGGCCTCTTCACATCTTGCCTACCGGCTTGATTGCAGACGTTCGAGAGCCAAGTTGGCAACGGAAAACCAATCATCGTATTGACTTACAGTTTTCGGTTAGATGATCACTAGTATTCAATACGTGCTCGTACGAAGAGCTTTAGTTCGTGGTATGTTTTCACTCCTTTCAGAATAATTGTCAAAAATCAACATGTTTCTACCTGTTTTTCACTGTTTTAACGATTTTTTCAGAATAATATAATGTACAATTATGATTTTTAATGAACGTGAAGGCACAGATATACTCATTGTTGTTTCATTTCAAAAAGAATTAGACTGATTGGTCCTACCGTTTACCCACCATGTGTTGGGAGCTAAAGGCCTGCATTGGCGCTTTTTGTCCTGTTTTAACAGTCCCCTGCAGGTTTTACTCATGGATTGTGAGATGAAAAGTACCCTCTTATGGACTTGAATAGTGAACGAATGTTTAGCAAAAATTCAAATATTTGTGCTGGGAATTAAAACTTTTCCAATCATCTTAGGCCTATAGACTCCCATCAATTCCTCCATCACAACTCATATATACAAGTGTGAGAAATCAATAATTTCACAGCCCTCCGTAGCTCAATCTACCAAGATATCGCTTTAGAAAATAAAGTCACAGCGGGGGTGTATTCGAGCCCTGCATAAGGCATGGATTCTTGTAAACGTCCTTTCACTTATCATCACTTCATAGTTTCATAATCACCTACTCATTCGTACCCCCGTATAACCTAGCTGTTGGTGGGGTCGTTAAGCAAACATTAAAACAATTAAAGAATAATTTCACACACACATTTAATGACTCCCAAACAGTGTTCAGTTGCCATGGCAACGAGTGTATACCACGCGGCATCCGGGACCCCCGCGAGATAATTGTAGATATGGGAGGCCGTCTCGGCAGATGCTAGCCGTTGGAGTCGGTTTTTTATCTCCTTGTATTAAGAGGAACGAGCACGCGCCCGATGTCGTTGATATCATTAGCAACACTGTTTTCATCTCGCTGTAGGTGAGGAGGGCGGCAGTGGCGTAGCACTGGGGGACTCGTTCGTATATGGGGGCGCCTGAAGAGCGTATACCGTAATGAAGTTATGCTTGTTGCTTCTTATGTTGATGATACGAGGCAAACGCGAGATATGCGTTGTAAGATGAGCGAGATATCTGAATAAGGTATAATAACAGTCCTACATTTGCTACTTTATCTTCTCTGATATTCTACACACCTTGACGAATATGAAGAATATTTAATGCTTGGGCAAATATTGAATCTAGGAAGCAGTGAATCTTGGCTCATTTCCATATATTTGATGTATAAAAACAGTTATTTGAATTTTTTTCTTCGAAACGGCTGGTTCAAATTACTTACAAAATGGTGGTTGTGTGTATCATTTATGTTTGAACACTGAGAGAAAATTTTATTTTTTCGGAGAGGTTTTATTTTTTCAAATTTTCTCACCCAGCCTAATCTTATGGGGTTTTTAAAAACTTTGACGTGATATTTCTCAAAATCTAATCGACCGATTCATTCCGAAAACTATACAGTTCTAAGTTGAAAAAGTTGGCGCGTACAAAAAAAAGTTTCATGTTGATCAGTCAAACCCTGCGACCTGTGCAAAGCCCACAAAAAAAAAAAAAAAAAACACAGACAAAGCCCTATAAGAGTGGGATGGAGACTTCGCTACGCTCATCTAATTAAATATAACTCGTATATAATGGTATGAACAAAAAGCTAATAAATGAAATGAAATGAAATGAAAGTAGACTCGGTTGTGTGACATGGGTTTGGGTGTACACAACCTTACCTGAACCCTAACCACATTCCATTAGAAAGTACTTCGATCGAAGCTCATGTCACACGACCGAGTCGACTTCTTCTTCTTCTTCTTCTTCTTCTTCTTCTTCTTCTTCTTCTTCTTCTTCTTCTTCTTCTTTTTCTTCGTGTTTTTGTATTTTTTCACGTGCCATACGGAGGATCAGAGATTTTACTTCAGGATACTCTCCCTTAGGAACACTGCCTCCTCCACGGCCTACCGACCTGCTCCTGTCCGTGCTAGTTTTGGTCCGCCCCGGGTACCTTATATCCCCGGTACCCGTCACACAGTGACGAGCATTCCCCTATCCGCTACCCGGGGAGGCGCCCGATGGAGGACTAGCAACCCCGCACGGGACAATCACTCTGCTGAAAGGACTTCACAACCCTTAAACTAGATGTTGACAAATGATTACATTAGGGGCCTATTCATTTCTCTGATTCGAGAGAACCCAGAAATCTTCTCAATTCCAGAAATTAATATAAATTTATTTGGCCTCCAAGACCTGACTTTTTTTCTGAGTCGTGACGTAGACATTACTTGATTTTGTTTATGCTTCTATACGAAATCGGTGATGCCTACGTCATGACTCGTGGTCTCTCGAGGACAAAAACATTGATTATAATTTCTGAAATTGATATGATGATTTCTAGTTTCCTCTAAAATTGGGAGAATACATTTTGTCATTATTCATTAAATTCAAGATGCAGTGTTGGGATTTCCTTTTAATATTTCAAATTTCGATCCTCTTTCCTCCATTTTCTAAATTGAGTTTAACGACGCACTTTAAAGATAACTAAGATCTATTGGCGTCGAATGAATGCTTAATGAGATGATGCGCTGAAGGTTTCTTAAGTAATGGGAAGGAAGCGGTCGTGACCTATATTGTAGGAACCATCCCAGCATTAGCCTAGACTACAGAGTGAAACCACGAAAAACCTCTGTAAAGATGAACGTTGGTGGGGATCGAACCAGGTCTGATATGCCCCTCACCTCACGGATCAAATGAAGCAAGCTGTATGTGCCGGTTCCTTCCCTCCAGTTCTAGCGACACTGTATATTGAATTAAACCCTACTCCAGGTTCATGCAGATTAATATCACCTATTCCTCCCAACAATGGTTCCATTTTCCTCCCAACAATGGTTCCATCTTCCTCCCAACAATGGTTCCATCTTCCTCCCAACAATGGTTTCATCTTCCTCCCAACAATGGTTCCATCTTCCTCCCAACAATGGTTCCATCTTCCTCCCAACAATGGTTCCATCTTCCTCCCAACAATGGTTCCATCTTCCTCCCAACAATGGTTCCATTTTCCATTCCTTATCGTCGGCCATATGTGATCCGTTCCGACCTGCCCTATGCTGGAGCACTAACGGTCGTCAGTGTCGATCCTGCCCGGATAATCACGTGTAATTTGGTGGCGATTATATGACAGCACATGCCGTGCAGATGAAGTCTTTCTATAACTATCCCCTTATGGCTGATTCGAGATCCCACACAAAACATTTGCCAAATTGATATTTTGTACAATTTTTTTTTTTATCTATTGGGTTTTTAACGACGCACTGTAATGATTACTAAGATCTTTTGGCGTCGGATGAATGATTAATGAGATGATGGGATGATGAGATGAAGGTTTTTATGGGTAGTGGGAAGGATAGTGGGAAGGAAGCGGTCGTGGCCTATATTGTGGGAATCATCCCGGCATTAGCCTAGACTACAGAGGGAAACCACGAAAAACCCCTGTAAAGATGGACGGTGGCGGGGATCGAACCGGGTCCGTGATGCCCACTACCTCCCAGGTCACATGGAGCAAGTGCGCTAACCACTCAGCTACTGTGCCGGTTTTTGTACAATTGTATACAAGAGAGGTGAAAGTTCCGATCGACTGTTTCCCCTATTCTACATCATTACCGGGCGGGTGGTTGGAGCCTTCTTATTTCCAGTTCAACTTGCATCAATTAGAGATGAAGGTTCCGAGCGACCGTCCCCCCTATCCCACATAACTAGCACACGGGTGGTTCGAGGCTAATTCTTTTCTGAATAGATTAGTGTTTTTGTGATATGTTTGTAACGGGGATGTGTAATTATATGAATTAAAGGTGGTTGAAATTGAAAGATTATAATCCAATCATGTCGTTCCTTTTTCAAATTTCAGTAAGTAAATTTGCCACAAAGTCACCACGAAGAAAATAATCACACAAACTACATACTACAAAAATAACAAATGAAAATGTGTTCAACAAACTGTAAATATTGAACAAATAGTTCGGGGTGCAAAAAAAAAACGAAACAAAACAAAACGCAAATATTTTTCTAGGTCTTTTATCGGCAAGGTAATATATATATATATATATATATATATATATATATATATATATATATATATATATATATATATACATATATATATATATATATATATATATATATATATATATATAAATATATAAATATATATATATATATATATATATATATATATATATATATATATATATATATATATAAATATATATATATATATTTACATATATTTATATATATATATATATATATATATATATATATATATATATATATATATATACATATATATCTATATATATATATATATATATATATATATATATATATATATATATATATATATATATATATATATATATATATATATATGTATATATATATATATATGTATATATATATATATATATATATATATATATATATATATATATATATATATAAATAGATGTAAATATATATATATATATATATATATATATATATATATATATATATATATATATATAAATATATGTAAATATATATATATATATATATATATATATATATATATATATATATATATATATATATATATATATATATATATATATATATATATATATATATATATATATATATATAAAGGAAATGTCACTATTCCAGTAATATGAACTCATGTTATAGAGTAGTGCATTGACCCATAATTAGATGGTGAATATATTAACAGTTGTATGCATTGATTGTCCATTTCTTCTGCCAACTCTCAAGTCTATGCTCTCAGCAAGTGAACACAAGAGAACACAAGAGAAGAGAAGAGAACACAAGAGAAGAGAAAAGAAGGGAATGCCGATAAGAAAGATCTGCTGTAAATCAACAAGACAAGATTCCGTTATACTCATCGTTTGGTACAGAAGATGCGAGGCCAACTTTCTCTTCGAGGTCTGAATGAATAACAACGGTCAGCAATAAAATAAGGGTGCGAGGGATGGCCTCCGTTAAGGGCATGCACCCCGAGAATCTCAACTTGTCAGGAGGGGGAGTCATTAAATGAGCTTGTAAACTGCCATTTCGCTAACTCGACTCACATAGACTTTCAATGCGATGATCGAGGATGATCTAGTATATAGGTGTTAGTAAAGTGAAAACTTCACTTTCACATTTTTTCTCTTGACTATTATTATTCTAACCCTCGAAATTAATAATTCACTATTTAATTACTTTAAATTCTGGATTATTACATCAACAGTTGTTTGATTTGAATTAATTATCACAGAAACGGTTTTTACTTATAATGTGTTCCGGACTTTCGGAAACTGCAAGACTTTTATCTGCGGCGGAAAGTTATGGTCACCAACAGCGCAGCCCTGGTTTTGAAGTTCATTGGTTTTAAATAATTAAAATGGGGTGGTAAGATCGCCCTTGTGGTGCCCCGTCCAAACGATCCTACTTTTCATCCTTAGCCTTAATTGGGGAACAATGATGTTGTATCAAGTTTCGATGTTATTAAAAAAAAAAAAAAAAAAAAAAAAAAAAAATTATCATGTCGAAGCGGCTAACAATTTACATTTCCATCACATGACTTTGAACACAGTCTTTTGTGTTGATATTCAAATCAAGTATTTTTAATCCTCGATATATTCTTACTTTTCATAATTAAATCCTACTGACAAATGCTTGATTGAAGTATTAATTGGCCATGATCTATAATCAGTAGAGTGATAGGACTAATTATACAAATAAAGACCTGTCACTCATTTATGTATTCATATTTGTTATGGCATAATGATACACTTTACATCTGCTGTTAAGAGGCTACTTTATTTACATCTCACAACCCATGAGTAAAACCTATAGTAAAACCTATATAGAGACCGGCACATGTAGCTGAGTGGTTAGCGCACTTGCTTCTTGTGATCCGGAAGGTGAAGGGACATATCGGACCCGGTTCGATCCCCGCCACCGTCCATCTTTACAGGGTTTTTTCGTGGTTTCCCTCTGTAGTCTAGGCTAATGCCGGGATGGTTCCCACAATATAGGCCACGACCGCTTCCTTCCCACTACCCATAAAAAAAACTTCATATCATCATCCCATCATCTCATTATTCATTCATCCGACGCCAATAGATCTTAGTAATCATTACAGTGCGTAGTTGAAACCCAATATAAAAAAAAAACTATAGAGGGACGCATTTAGCTCCCAACACATGGTGGGTAAACGGTAGGACCAATCAGTCTAATTATTTTAGCAATAAAACAACAATGAGTATATCTGTGCCTCTACGATCAGTAAAAATCATAATTCTATATTATATTACTCTGAAAAAATCGTAAAAATAATGGATAAAAGGTAGAAGCATGTTGATTTATGACAATTATTTTGAAAGAGTTGAAAACATACCACGAACTAAAGCTCTTCGTACGAGCACGTATTGAATACTAGTGATTATTTAACCGAGAACTGTATGTTGATACGATGATTGGTTTTCCGTTGCCAACTTGGGCCCCGAACGTCTGCAATAAAGCCGGTAGGCAACATGTAAAGAGGCATCTTAAATCTTCAGGAAGTACATTTTTTTTTATGTAAAATCTCAAAAAAAAAAATTCAACATATTTGCTTCACCATTTCAATTCCATAGCGTTAATTTTTTTCGATTTGCGATAACTATATCACGAATCGCTTCCAATTATCCAGTGGTGTATTCGGGCCACGGTGGGCCGGGGCGGCGCCCTGGTACTTTAATTTTGGGGCAGGGCGCGCCCCGGTACCCTTTTTCTTGAAAACCATATTTGAAGGCATATGAAGCTAACTTGAGCCAGCTAACTTGTAAACGCACAATGTTAAAAATGATGCATCCTGATAGATGGGATCTGCCAATATTTATTTGCAACGTCAGACTTTACAATAATGACAGAATCTTGTAGTGTAGAGTCAGTTTGGAACATTTTTGGTTACAGATTATTGTCTGTTGTTAAAGGAAAGAAGTGATCATTGCCCAAGAGACATAGTTCAAAGTGGAAGATATCAACATTCGTGTGTTTATACTGAAAGATATGAAAGTTTACGGAAAGTTATGGTCACCAACAGCGCAGTCCTGGTGTTAAAGTTCATTGGTTTTAAATAATTAAAATGGGGTGGTAAGATCGCCCTTGTGGTGCCCCGTCCAAACGATCCTACTTTTCATCCTTAGCCTTAATTGGGGAACAATGATTTTGTATCAAGTTTCGATGTTATTAAAAAAAAAAAATACTGAAAGACTTTTATCTACGGCGAAAAATTATGGTCACAGACAGCGCAGTCCTGGTGTTGAAGATCATTAGTTTTAAATAATCAAAATGGGGTGGTAAGATCGGCCTTGTGATGCCCCGTCCAAACGATCCTATCTTTCATCCATAGCCTTAATTGGGGAACAATGATTTTGTATCAAGTTTCGATGTTATTGAAATAAAAAAAGTTTAAATTAGAATCTCCTAAAACTGACATTGTGGCAAGTTACGGATCACCCCCCCCCCCCCCCCCCCGCCGAGTTGGGATGAACTTTTTTTTTTTCAGTTATCACCGCCTTGGTACTTTTATTTTCACGAATATACACCACTGCAATTATCATTCATTTTTCCCTCGATTGGAATAAAAGTGTTGCGTGTTTCGTATTGCCTCATCTGATAGGCTGGTGCTGACGCGTCACTCCTGGCCGGCCAATCAGGGCCGAGTATTCGCTGACTCGACACCATTGTGTGCTAATCAAGAGTCACGTGGTAGATTGATGAGTCGCGAGGAGGAAGAACTTTATCACAAGAATTTATTGACTCATGAAATAGTGACGTCATCGAAACTGCGTGACCGACTTACAGGCATATTAATGTCGATCGAGGATATTGGTAAGATGTTTAGGTATTTCATTTGTGATCAATCGAGACTGATGAAATATTACTATCAACATTTAAGGACATTATGCAACCTTGTAACTAGATTTTAATGAATAGTGCTAGGGGTAAACAACTCCTGATATCTGGTGTACACTTGTCATGAAATCTTCCAGAAATACCTTGAAATCTGATCAAAATCTCTTGAAATCTTCTTGAAATCTTCTTGAAATCTCTCTGAAATCCCTTGAAATCTCTTGAAATTTTCTTGAAATCCCTTGAAATTTGAAATCAGGTGTACACCAAATGTACTAGTTGTTTACCCTCGGATTTGGTGTACATCTGATTTCAGATTTCAAGGGATTTCAAGAAGATTTCAAGGGATTTCAAGAAGATTCCAAGGGATTCCAGAAAGATTTCAAGGGATTTCAGGAAGATTTCAAGGGATTTCAAGAAGATTTCAAGGGATTTCAGGAAGATTTCAAGGGATTTCAAGAAGATTTCAAGGGATTTCAAGAAGATTTCAAGGGATTTCAAGAAGATTCCAAGGGATTCCAGAAAGATTTCAAGGGATTTCAGGAAGATTTCAAGGGATTTCAAGAAGATTTCAAGGGATTCCAGAAAGATTTCAAGGGATTTCAGGAAGATTTCAAGGGATTTCAGGAAGATTTCAAGGGATTTCAAGAAGATTCCAAGGGATTCCAGAAAGATTTCAAGGGATTTCAGGAAGATTTCAAGGGATTTCAAGAAGATTTCAAGGGATTCCAGAAAGATTCCAAGGGATTCCAGAAAGATTTCAAGGGATTTCAGGAAGATTTCAAGGGATTTCAAGAAGATTCCAAGGGATTCCAGAAAGATTTCAAGGGATTTCAGGAAGATTTCAAGGGATTTCAAGAAGATTTCAAGGGATTCCAGAAAGATTTCAAGGGATTTCAAGAAGATTTCAAGGGATTTCAAGAAGATTCCAAGGGATTTCAGGAATATTTCAAGGGATTTCAAGAAGATTTCAAGGGATTTCAAGAAGATTTCAAGGGATTTCAAGAAGATTCCAAGGGATTTCAGGAATATTTCAAGGGATTTCAAGAAGATTTCAAGGGATTTCAGGAATATTTCAAGGGATTTCAAGAAGATTTCAAGGGATTTCAAGAAGATTTCAAGGGATTTCAAGAAGATTTCAAGGGATTTCAGGAATATTTCATGAATGAAAAGTGTGCATCAGATTCCAGGAGTTGATATGCATTCTTTTAATTTCGAGAGAAAACTATAAATCACCATCTCAATTTCAGAAATTTCAATTGAATTTTTTTGTCTTGCAGAACCCATGAATCATGACGTAGACATCACAGACATGAGCCGAGTCTCTGAGGACAAACAAATTAATTTTTATTTCTGAAATTGAGATGATGATTTATAGTTTTCTCTAAAACTAGGGAAAATAATATCGTCATTATTCGTTAAAATCTAGTTTCAGGTTTCTGATGTTATTAAAAAAAAATCATTAACATCGATACTTGAATTGATACAAAATGACTCACCAAAGTTTGAGGCTATTTAAGCAATCTCGCGACCCCATATTATTTATTTTAAATACAAAAATAAATATCTTCGACACCAGGATCCTTATTCTCGAGATTATGAGATTATGAGATGAGATTATTATGATATGGTATTTCCATAGCATTTTCAGTGAGATTACTAGAATTTCACCTAAATAATCTCATCTCATAATCTCCTAATCTCAAGAATAAGGGTCCAGGACTGAAATTTCTGTGACCACACTTTTCCGCCGCGGATAAAAGTCTTTCAGTTTCCGAAAGTCCGGAACACATTATAAGTATAGTAAATATTGGTGTATTTTCAAGTATATTGATATATTGATAAAACGAATAGAATTGAACAATGAAAAAACGTCGAGGAAATAAATGGGCGTAAAATTGAAATTTTATACTGTACTCTTGATTATTCTTTATTACACATAACCCGCAACAAAGTAGATAGAAGTGTATAATAGTTAGCTGTTACCTAATGGTTAGTTAGCTGAGACTTTATCTGCTAGTTAACGACTGAAGCAAGGCTATATACATGCACTAATCGGCCACACAATAGCATGACACCAGCAAGTGTATACCTGTTGACCTTATTGTTGCTATGAGCATGCTAAACAGATCACACGGGAACAATTGAATACAGCATTAAAAATTAACAATTAAAATATTATTGTTTATTTGAGAGAAAGGTTATTTTATTGAATGATGATGACGTAACGATTGTCATTCATCCACAGTATTGCATTGAATATATATATATATATATATATGTATATATATATATATATATATATATATATATATAATATATATATATATATATATATATATATATATATATATATATATATATGTGATAATTAAACTTCTTGGATACGATCCAATATCGAGATATTTGGGATTTTATAGTTATGTCGAAAAAGAATCTCGAATCCCGGTCGAGGCGTATCTTTTTCGACATAACTATAAAATCCCATATATATATATATATATATATATATAATGGTAGATGCTATTTTTCATAAATACCTAGCAATTCCCTATAGTGTCCCATCTTTTCGTTTGAAGATATGTATGTTATAAAAAATATGGTCTGCTCATCCGACGAAGAAGACACCAGTGTTGTTTCCCTACATTTCACCAATATCGTCTTTTAACTGGACTTTGGTCGGTCTTACGGAATGTTCGACAAACTGCAACTTCACCATTTAACACTCAGCAGTTGGCAACATCAACTATTCGCCGACTAAACTAAAACCAGAATCAGTTTATTTGTGCAATTCAATATATAAAGACTCATTGCGACATGACATCTGATTTGAGAGATCGACACACCCGACCGTTATAGTTAACTGATAGGCGGGACGGTCGATCGGAACCAACAATCTTTTAATATAGGATTGAAAAACATTTTAAAAAACACAAATTCTTTCCCCATTGTCTTTGAATTATGCATTAAATTATATAATGATGTTTCCAAGAATATCGTCTATTCTGATATTTCGATAACAAAATGGTTGGGTTAGGTCACGGTCAAACACATACAGAAACTGCCCTCGATGAGACAAGTGGTCGAGTGGTTAGCACACTGAACCGTCATTCAGAAGACAGGGTATCGATGACCGCCTTGGTTGACCATTTTGACAGAGCTTTTTCGTAATTTTTCTCTGTAGTTATTTTTATTTATTTTTCATTTTCGTCCAAGTGGATTATATACAATTCAAAATGAAACATTTTTGAGTTAATCATACGTACAGTCAAGGGTAAAATAAAATATTATGTATCATACACAACAAACAAACAAGGAAATATACATACAATAAAATAAATGCTAGATGATGAATGGTAGATGATGAATGGTAGATGATGAATGGTAGATGATGAATGGTAGATGATGAATGGTAGATGATGAATGGTAGATGATGAATGGTAGATGATGAATGGTAGATGGTGAATGGTAGATGATGAATGGTAGATGATGAATGGTAGATGATGAATGGTAGATGGTGAATGGTAGATGATGAATGGTAGATGATGAATGGTAGATGATGAATGGTAGATGATGAATGGTAGATGATGAATGGTAGATGATGAATGGTAGATGATGAATGGTAGATGATGAATGGTAGATGATGAATGGTAGATGATGAATGGTAGATGATGAATGGTAGATGATGAATGGTAGATGATGAATGGTAGATGATGAATGGTAGATGATGAATGGTAGATATGGTATAGATAAGGTTGATACTGGGATGGTTCTCAAAGGGACATTACAACAACAGTGAAATTAGGTTTTAATAAATGATGGCAATATTTATTTTTCGAATTTTAGAGAAAACTAGAAATTATCAATTCAATTTCAGAAATTATAATATTTTTTTCCACCAGATACCATGAGTCATGACGTAGGCATCACCGATTCTGTATAGAAACAAGAACAGAACCGAGTAATGGCTACGTCACGACTCAGAAAAAAGAGCCGGGTCCTGGAGGACAAATTAATTAATCAAAATTTCTGAAATTGTGATTAAAAATTCTAGTTTTCTCTGAAGTTAGGGAAATAAACATCGACATTGGGCCTAGCTATACGTCAATAATAGAATAACCGTAAATCTCATTCATCATTCACCGACGCCAATGTATCATGACAGTGCGTCGTTAAACCCAATATAAATGAATTACCTATTTGTAACTTGGCACACGCTCGACTATACGCTTCTTTTCAACCACCTGATAAAATCCGATTTATTTTCTCTTTTTCTTTTTTCTCCGGAATATCTAGCGCTTCCCGAGCCTCTCCCAGTTCCCTGCTATCCCAAGATCAGTGATAGATTCCCTCACACGTCGTCGAACAGGAAGCCAGGTTGTACAGCGTCACGTGACCCCCGGGCTGGGTCGGTAAAAGAAGCCCGTGAAGCGCCGCTCTAAGCTGATCTCGCCGCATCCCCCGGCTGGGTCGATAAAGGAAGCCGGCGAAGCGCACGTGGAAGCTGGACTTCTAATGGGATCATATTGTTGGTAAGGAGAGATGACGACTACCATAGATGTGCCACGGACACGCGTTTCCACGTCGACTGTTACGCAACACCCACAGAGAGAGAGAGAGAGAGAGAGAGAGAGAGAGAGAGAGAGAGAGAGAGAGAGAGAGAGAGAGAGAGAGAGAGAGAGAGAGAGAGAGAGAGAGAGAGAGAGAGAGAGAGAGAGAGTAGAAACTTCATCAATATTGAATACAAGCTTCAGAAGAAACTACATCAATCTATAAAACATCACAAATTATTGAACCTTCTAACACTACAAAAACTAACTAAACTAACTTCTAAGACTACAGTTCTAACAGCCCTGTTGATTGGATGATATGATTTTTGACGTCAAGTGGGCGGAGACTGCGAGTCGTCAATTGGGGAACAATGATCTAGCATCAAGTTTCGATGTTGATGAATTTTTTTTTTTATGATCGTCTTTGTAGTGCCTTATACCAACGATCCTACCTGGGAATGCTTGGCCTTAATTGGAAACATTGTCTAGTTTCACGTTCGATAGAGATAGCTGATGTTTGGTTGAAGCCCGCAGTGTGTATGGCAAGAAGACTCATCTGTTGTACGCGCGCGTGTCCTCAATGTCAGAAAGAGGGACATATCGGATGTTTGTGTGAAGCCTTGCAAGTTATACGTCGACCTTTAAGAAGATCAGAACAGATTTACACTCGTAACAAGATCTGTATGGGTTCGTTCCTTGGTTCGTTCCTTGGTTCGAGCATTCACGTCGTTGACGCGTCATGTTTTCTTTCAACTGGAATATTTGCCGTTAGTGAAACGATGGAAGCGTCCTCGATAGATGAGTGAATCGAGATTGGGAAAAAGATATTCTCGGATATGGCCACGGTCTCTAGATTCCAACAGTTTGAATAATCATAATAATAACAATGACAAGTTTTATTGTCAATTTGTTGATTTCACATTGTAAAATATTTGAAATGTCATTTAAGTAGGCCTACGGTATACTGGAAGATAATTGGAATTAATTTATACTAAAATGTACGAAATATCATGAATTTAGAAAATTAACATTTGAGCCTACTTAAATACAGTTATTAATTTGAACATAATGCCAAGATGATGTTGGTAATTATTATTTCAATGGAGGATACAATATAACCATAGTATATTTGATCCAAGATTTGCGATAAATGAGCATTTATAGAGTAATAACATTTTTATATTGAAAAGTCATTCACTTTACTTTTGAAAGATGAACCCGATTATCGTCATAGAAAAGTAAAATACTAATAGACTAAATGTAAAATAATTACCAATCAGTCAATAAAATACACGCAGCCAAGTAACCAATGGGAGATCACAAGTTGGCCAACTTCAAACCAACCAATGAAAAAAATGACCAATCTTATTAAACTGAAGATTGGCAAAAATTAAATTAAAATCCATTTTGATGTTCCAAACATTTTGATAGCTCTCAGTTATTTGTTTTCGTTTGTTTCAACACCTGAAACTTGACACAAAATACATTATGTCTGATGATGCCAAGGTAGGGTCGTTCGGACGGGGCACCACAAGGGCGATCTTACCACCTTAAAGAAAATTCATAGTATCAATGATATATATAAACCTTTATTGGCCCCTGACTCCAAAGTGCACAGGATAACAATCAATATAAAATACATGAGAAAATATAATAGAAAAAAGTTATGTAACTGAATATTGAAATGATTTGAAAATGGAATGAAAATTGAAAAAATTAACGATAAAATACAAAATTATGACACTAATGATAATTGAAAGGATAAAATAAATGTAAACGTTGATGGATGATGGTTAGTTATATAGATGGTTCCTGAATATCCGAATGGAATCCTTCAGGGCTGACATCCCAATCTCATATTTTAAAGAATTATCTATCAAAAAAGGGTTTACAAAAATCAATAAAAAACTTCGAAATGGTTCCTCGAGCACCGACAAACAGACCAATCACCTCGATCTCTTTCAAGTTGTACTTTGGTTTGAAGTGGTATATAAGGTGTATTAAGTGATACTATATAAGATACGGTAGTGAAATTGTTCAAACATTTTAATTAGTATAATTTGATGTGAGTGCCCAATGTTTTATGGAAACCTACCCAGTAAAATCCTGGAGTGGGTTTGTGATGGGACACAGTTCGCAGTTGAAAGATTTCTCCATTATGTGGTTTCTTCACATAATTGAAAATTTTGTTCTATTTTTATTTTTCTATTTTTTAGAAGTGATCATTGCCCAAGAGACTCAGTTCAAAACTTGGAAGATATCAACATTCGTGTGTTTATACTGAAAGACTTTTATCTACGGCGAAAAATTATGGTTAGAGACAGCGCAGTCCTGGTGTTGATCATTAGTTCATTAGTTTTAAATAATCAAAATGAGGTGGTAAGATCGCCCTTGTGGTGCCCCGTCCAAACGATCCTATCTTTCATCCTTAGCCTTAATTGGGGAACAATGATTTTGTATCAAGTTTCGATGTTATTGAAAAAAAAAAAAAATTTAGGCCAATATTCAAAGTTTAGAAATACGAAAAGTTCTTATACATTCAATCCCACAGAGGTCCGGTTCAATGATGATACATTTTTTTCAAAGAACAGTAAGTATCGGATCAACTTGTTATAGCCTAAATAATATATAATTCTCTTGATTACCAATATTTTTGTAGCTTGATTAATTGATCATTATACAGAATAACACATTTTTATAATTAGTGGAACGCGGTCCAAGGTAAAACTATATCGAACTTTTTTTTAAAATTATTATATTATTCATTGTTACACTCAAAACTTGATAAAATCCCATTTTATTTCTATAAGGGCAGTAAAGGGCAAGAAATTACATTGCGAATTCATCAAGACAGAATTTTCAAAATTGAAATTGTTCATAAGAAAATATTCTCCTCTGATTTTTGCCTCTAATTTATGAAGATTACAGAATTGTAATGAACTGTTTATACATCAAATCTGCCAAGTATTCTTGCAAAAGAATATCTTCCAACGAAAAGTGAACATAATACATTCTTTAGAAGGAAACCCAAAGAAATGGAAATTATTTCGCTGTCATCATTTATCCGTAGAACCTCTCAAAGAATCCACAAGATTTAGAGCGAAAGTTTGGACAGGTATGTCGTGAACAGGATGGGCTTGGCCCCCCCTCCCCCCCCCCACATGTTGTAAAACACAAAACCACTCTTCATTTCCAAAATGTAGTCCCGAAGGTCGACGCTGGGAGCGCGTTAATCGTTTTATTGTCGGTGTAAAGAAATCCAGATGAAACGTGATCTGTCTTTGAAATATTTCACAGATGGAATGTTTCCAAGTAGGAATATAATAATAATAATATTAATAATAATAATAATTATTATTATTTTATTTAACTAGGAAAACGCCATGTATGCGTTGTTAGACGAGCGGATGGTCTAATAGTATGTCGACTTTTATGACCAAACTTTTGCCTACATTCGCCAATTGGGTGACTTTTAATTCAGAAATGGGTAAAAACTGCTTCGAGTGGTACCAATTTAGCATATTTTATATTTTTTCTTCAAAATGGCTGACCCGATCAAGCTGAGAATTTCCAGAAATGTGTATGAAGAAGTTATTCAACTTCACACAAAATTTCAATTTTTTTGAAAATAAAAATGTTTTAATTTTTTTTCCGCCGTGTTATTCTAACGAGTATTTTTGAAATTTCTAAAATTCATAAGAATAAAAGTTACCACCCGATAATGCCACAAAACTATACAGATCTAAGCTAGATGAGGAACCATAATGAAAAAAGTTTGAAGTTGATAGCTGTAGCCGTTTGACCTGTGGAGAACCGACAAGAAAACATTAAAAAAAAAAACAACATAAAATCGAACACCAATTTTTTTCAATATGTCAAATTGAATCCTCGCTAAAGCTCGTCTAATGATTGTGAATTAACAACTACTTATGTGCACGTATTTATAAAATAAATATGTCAATTTTGAATATTTTAAAATGAGTGAAATCAGTTCAGCAAGTCAATTACTCAAATATGCTTCAAAATATCATTATTTGTATTATATATTTTATCTTTATTTTTGATAGCAGCATGAATAGTTGGTTAATATGAAAATAAAATACATGAGTTATTAAAAAGCGTTGAAAAAGTTTTAACGTTTCATAACTTTGTAACTTTAGAAAGTTTATTAAGTTTCATAAAGTTTTTAACTTTATAACTTTTATAAAGTTACACGTAATTATGAAAATAGAAGAAGATGAATTTCAAACTGTTGTCAAATATATAAATCATAAGGTTTATATGAATGATTTAATCGAAAAGTTGACAGAGTAATTGCTCATAAGGTAGGATCGTTCGGACGGTGCACCACAAGGCAATCTTACTACACCAATTAAAACAATTGTAACTTTTGCATTGTAATTTATTATAATAAGACTTGGTTTTACGATCTCTTATAGTTGAGTAATAGCTAACTATATTAGTTAAGATACGAAAATAACATACTTAACCAAGGGTGGTAACAAGTTAATCCGCTAATTATGGCTCAGTCCACTAACTAATACTTCGTAAAATTGAACCTAATAATAATTTTAATTGCATGATTCTAACAGTTGTGTTAAAAATGGTAATTCATCAAGCAAACTGTAAATATTATGTTAAAGTCGAGAGATATTTCTTTTCAAGGAAGCAAACATTTATTATTCTTAATTCACACGGAGAAAAATGTCACTGGACATTTATGTGAATTCAAAAGAGCATATAAACATTTTTTTTAAATAGAAAAGTCAACAATTCGTTCCAGAAAAAAGACGCCTATAAATATAAATCATTACAATGTTTCGGTAAATCAATTTAAAAAATATATAATTATTTTTGAAAAAATTGGCGATCATCTCTGATATATATATTTTAAAAATTTCTTATACATTTTATAGTGATAATATAGACATACCTATATGTAGACAGTGTTACCACCCTCTTCTGTGTTGATCAACTGTTAGCTTGTAAATCTTACCAACTCAACAATATAACAATCAGAATCAAGGTTAACAGTAAACCCAGGTTTGTAGAAACAGTTCGAAATAACTGAAGATTTATTGTTGTTGTTTTTGTTTGTTCGTGGGAATAAACACGGCGGGATAGATTGACAGTTAAACGTTGTCACGGCCCTCTAGAAAGGGAAGGTTGTCGCTTTTGGTTTCTGTATTACGACAACAGATGAATGAGGGTGGTGCGTGAATAGATACACGATTTTACACGGTTTTACACGGTTTTACACGGTTTTCGGCAAAACTATACGATAAATGATAATTTCTTGAAATTATTCTTGAATTAGTTTGTGTTGGTTTTGGACGGCGTGAGAAACTTCTGTTGACAATTAAGAGAATGTTGACCCCATTGAAAGAAAAAACGTGTCGATTCTAGAAAATTCGTGATTCTTTTTTTTTATGTCATTTTGTGGAATGTCAATTTCTTGATGGTTGTTGAACTTAAAAACAATTGGTCAAAAAGATCTAGCTTACTGAAATGAACCATGGATTCATAATAGACGGAATATAATTATGAGTAATAATGGTAATATATATATATATATATATATATATATATATATATATATATATATATATATATATATATATATATATATATATATATATGTGCTTACGTAGGTTCTCGTGGCCGATGGTAGTTGGTAGTATTATTTCTGCGGTAATGCCACTATGTTGAAACTCTTCGTGTCGACGTTTCGGCAGACTTTGCTCCGCCATCTTCAGGACTCGGTCCATGGTCAGCACTCGAGTGCTGACCATGGACCGAGTCCTGAAGATGGCGGAGCAAAGTCTGCCGAAACGTCGACACGAAGAGTTTCAACATAGTGGCATTACCGCAGAAATAATACTACCATATATATATATATATATATATATATATATATATATATATATATATATATATATATATATATATATATATATATATATATATTTTTTTTTCATTATATCGAAACTTGATCATTGTTCCCCAATTAAGGTTATGTATGAAAGGTAGGATCGTTTGGACGGGGCACCACAAGGGCGATCTTACCAACCAATTTTAACTATTTGATACCAATGAACTTCAACACAGGTCAACACTGCGCTGTCTGTGACCATAATTAATTTACTTCATATCTTTTCATGCATGAAAATTGAAAAGCAAATAAGCAGGTTTCAATTCGATTTTTTCGCGCAGAATTTCTTTCATCTACAATGAATTGTCTTCTTTGTAGTTCATACATCTCTCACATATCGATAAAACAGTGGAATTTTCGATCAAAAAAACGTCGAAGATCACAATCATACGATTCACAATATTCTCTATTCAATATTCACAATATTCAATATTCACAATTCTCAGCTTCTGAGAGAGTCTGCTCTAGTAATGAACATGAGTTGCGTATCTTTATATAGCCAGTAGGCAAACACAGCATATGCGTTGTAAGATGAGCGAGATATCTGAATAAGGTATAATAAAGAGTCGTTATCTACTCTCGCTACTTCATCGACTCTGGTATTCTACACACCTTGACGTATATAAAAAAAACTGCAATGTTGGGCAAATATCAAATCTAGAAAGCAGTGAATCTTGAAAACATAATTCTGCTATACTTGATGGATAAAAACAGTTAATTGATTTTTGATTTTTTTTTTTTCGAACGGCTGGTTCAAATTGCATACAAAATGATGATAATGTCAAATGTGTATCATTCATGTTTACACCTTCAGAGAAAATTATATTCTATTTGGAGAGACTTCATTTTTCACATTTTATTGTCCGAACTAATCTTATGGAGTTTACAGAAACTTTGAGATGATATTTCTCATAATTGGTCCGACTGATTCATTCCAATACCTATACAGTTTCAAGTTTTATAAGTTTGTGTGTAAAAAACATTCATAGCGATCAGTCAAACCGTGCGACCTGTGCAGTGCCCATACAAACAAACCAACAAAAAGCATACAGACAAATCTCTATAAGAGTGGGATGAAGTATTCGCTACGCTCATCTAATGAAGACAGAGAAAAGTCATGACCCTAACTAGACCTGGCTCCTCTACCAATTACCTTACAATCTGTGGAAATTGTTGAACATTTACATTACACATAAGCAATACTCGACAAAACCAAACGTACACGAACATACACGAACGTACACGAACATACACGAACATACACGAACATACACGAACATACACGAACATACACGAACGTACACGAACATACACGAACATACACGAACATACACGAACATACACGA
The DNA here is from genome assembly GCA_964007535.1 of Brachyptera risi. NCBI lineage: Eukaryota > Metazoa > Arthropoda > Insecta > Plecoptera > Taeniopterygidae > Brachyptera > Brachyptera risi. The sequence continues at coordinate 32,049,918 of OZ023337.1, forward strand.
ACGTACACGAACGTTCACGAACATACACGAACATACACGAACGTACACGAACGTACACGAACATACACGAACGTTTCACACACAGTATCAACGATGAAGATGATTCGAACTTTCAAAGGTGAAGTTTAATATTGAAAAATTAATTCAACTCATAAAAATAAATATCAAATTTTCTTAAATTTACAACAAAATTCACTGCTTTGTGTCCGGTGTTCTTTCTTAATAGATAGAAGTCGATGAATAATTTAGGATTTTCAATGATCCCAATGTAAAAAAAATAGATGATCATGAAAAAACTTAGCTTAACGACGCACTGTGACGACAACTGAGATATATTGGCGTCGGGGGAATAATTAATGCGATGACGAGATGAAGGTTTCTTAGGTATAGAGAAGGATAGTGGGAAGGAAGCGGTCGTGGCCCGTATCGTGAGAATGATCCCGGCGCTAGTCTAGACGACAGAGGGAAACCACGAAAATCTCCTGTAAAGATGGACGGTAGCGGGGATCGAACAGATAATTTCTCATCTCATTCCATTTCGTTACATCTCAAAATTTGGACGGTGCAATTCTTGTCTAGTTATATAATTTTTCATTTCAATTCTATATCTAGAGTCTATTCTCAGAAAAAAACGTGAAAATTCCTACAATCAATGCGAGGGCCACTGTAAGGGGAGCCTGGAGAGCGTATATCGGAATAAAGTATACTAAAGGTTGTGTGTCAAGCCTCACCTAAATCTCCACCACATTTACGCAAGCATCCATTAAAAAGTGCTCCCTCTTGAATTCGTGATTAAAAGCTAACCAGGCGGCAGCACTGTCGAAGTGGGCGATTGGCCGTCCGGAGGCAGTTAGGCCTAGATATCATGTTGTATGCTTACACACATTATATTTGTAATTAATATTGTAATTTCAATAATTAATTAAACGAGCTTTAGCGAGGATTCAATTTAACATAATGAAAAAAATTGGTGTTCGTTTTTTATGTTTTTTTTTGTTTGTTTGTTTTTATGTTTTTTTGTCGGTTCTCCACAGGTCAAGCGGCTACAGCTATCAACTTCAAACTTTTTTTCGTAATGGTTCCTCATCTAACTTAGATCTGTATAGTTTTGTGGCATTATCGGATGATAACTTTTTTTTTATGAATTTAAGAAATTTCAAAAATGCCCATTAAAATAACACGGCGGAAAAAAAAGAAATGTTTTTATTTTCAAAAAAATGAAATTCCGCGTGAAGTTGATTTACATTTTGATACACATTTATGACATTTTTCAGCTTGATCGAGTGAGCCATTTTGAAGATAAACCATAGAATGTGCTAAATTGGTACCACTCGAAGCAATTTTTACCCATTTCTAACTTAAATGTCACCCAATTGGCGAATTTAGGCAAAATTTTGGCAATGAAGTCGACATACTATCACTATCCGCTCGTCTAACAACGCATGTATGGCGTTTTCCTAGTAATTTCAGTAATTTTAATTTTGTATTTAATATTGTAATCACACATTAATTAATTTGTATATAATTTGAAAGTATCTACCTCCGCCCAGTTCGCTAAAACGTCACCAGATGTCAGCCACTTTGCTTTTAATCACGAATATACTTCATTCCGGTATACGCTCTTCAGCGCCTCTCACTACGAGGTTTTCAAGTCAGCGGTGCATATAATGGTATAAAGTGGGCCTACTACTTGCTGTCTGCTATAGCAACAGGTAGCCAAGAGAGTTGCATGTATTTGCATGAAGAAGCTAATAATTGCATTGCTCCATGAAATGTATGCACGTGAGAAGTGCGTACAGTCGTCGCCACAAGGATATAGACCTCTGTTAGAGACTTCACATCAGTCGTTTATAGTTAATCAGCCGTTAACTTGTTATTTCCCTTGGTTATCTATGTTATTCTATCAGCTAATTAGTAGATAGGCCTAACTTGACGGATTATTTTTGATGAAATATTGTATGTTGGAAATCTGGGTCCTTACCGCGACTGTCACTTGAAATAACGTCCTAGGCCTTCAAGAGGCTAAGGGTGGATTTCCATACACGCGATTCTCATATCGCGCGATACCGTGTCGCGCGTCATGGCGGCGCGCTCGAATGTTGAACAAACCTCAACTTTCGTGAAGCGATTCGCGACTTGTCCCTGATTGGTCAGTGGTCTGCCGCCTCGCGACTCTGAGCCGCCATGACGCGCGATACCATGTCGCGCGTCATGGTGGCGCGCTCGAATGTTGAACAAACCTCAACTTTCGTGAAGCGATTCGCGACTTGTCCCTGATTGGTCAGTGGTGTGCCGCCTCGCGACTATGAGCCGCCATGACGCGCGACATGGTATCGCGCGATATGAGAACCGCGTGCATGGAAATCCAGCATAAGGGTGGGTTGCAGAGACGAGGTTTGAACCCCGGCCTATACTAAGTATGAAACTGCATTGCAGCCACAATGTAATTTCTTACTTAGACGGCGGCTTAGGTAGGCCGGGGCTTAAACTCCGTCTCTGCAATCCACCCTAAGACTTTGATTGGAGAATATTTCTTTAAGGAGAGATAAATACCATGACAACACGAGATAATATAACAGAGTTACGGATTCTAAGATCGCAAAAACTTGACTTATTTATTATAGTAGTCCACCTCATAAGCAGTGCTAGGATGTTGTGCTAACAACAATGGAAATACACAAGCACTGGACATGTTGCCATGGTACTCAGCTAATCTCTGGATTATTTACTAATAAAAGTCTTATGGCCTGTTCAGACGAGACACGATCGTGCCAATCCTATGTTGTCGAGCAATGAAAGACCTCGTCAAGGTCAACACTGCGTGCTTGATGGCCCGTTCAGACGAGACACGATCGTGCCAATCCTATGTTGTCGAGCAATGAAACACCCCGTGTGAACGCGTCAAGGTCAACACTGCATGCCTGATGGCCTGTTCAGACGAGACACGATCGTGCCAATCCTATGTTGTCGAGCAATGAAAGACCTCGTCAAGGTCAACACTGCGTGCTTGATGGCCCGTTCAGACGAGGCACGATCGTGCCAATCCTATGTTGTCGAGCAATGAAACACCCCGTGTGAACGCGTCAAGGTCAACACTGCGTGCCTGATGGCCTGTTCAGACGAGACACGATCGTGCCAATCCTATGTTGTCGAGCAATGAAACACCCCGTGTGAACGCGTCAAGGTCAACACTGCGTGCTTGATGGCCTATTCAGACGAGGCACGATCGTGTCAATCCTATGTTGTCGAGCAATGAAACACCTCGTCAAGGTCAACACTACGTACCTGAATCACGTCATATTCCAGATAGACAGGAGTTCTGTATTTCAATCCTATCGTCTTGGTTTGTGCACGACTGACCAATAGGAGAAGAGTACTTTCAATTCGAGTGATCGATAATCACAACAAAGCAAATTGATTGAATATGGCTACCCAGACAGAATTTTCTATTGGTCCATTCATCACTTGACTTTCCCGCAACGCGGTGCCAGACTTGTGTCTGAATGCCCCAAAGCTCGCATCGTAGTGCTCGACAACATAGGATTGACACGATAGTGTCTCGTCTGGATAGGCCATTAGTCTCTTAACACAAGCTGGGCCATAAAACTTTATTCCAAGTACGCGGTGAGGGTGGATATAGATGCATTGAGGGTTGCGTTTGCCCGTTTCAAACCCTCTATGCATCTTGGGGTGGATATAGAATTGGTAGAATTTTTGGCATATTCAGATTTGACTGATTTTGATTGATCAGATTTGACATATTCAGAATTGAAATGAAAATTGAAAAAATTCATGATCAATATCATTCTAGTCAGTCACCGCAATATTGTCAATTAATCAATATTCTACTTATTTCAGCTCGCACACAAGAATTGTTTTTCTCATGCGGGCTTCTATAGATTTTTTTTCATTTTCATTTTTCATTTTTCTTTAGTATCTATTACCAAACACTGTCACATGACTGGAATTGAATTTATTATTCATTAATCAAATTGGATCTTACCATAATTCAAGGAACACAATATCTTTATTCCCTTAATTTTTTTTTTAAGGGGCCGCAGGCGCTCGTATTTCACGCCGCAAACTCTCACGGCCGTAATTTTTGTGATATCAATATGAGTGTTTTTGCATTCTGTTAGTAATTGAAAAACGAAGGTTACCGTAAATACAGAATTTTGAACCAAAAAATTGTGATTTTTTAAATTCTCCAAATGGTAAATGGAAAAATTTATAATTTACGAAAACCTAGATACATATTTTCTAATACCGAAAAAAAACATAGAAAGTGAAATATATCAGAAGTGTGAGCTAGGGAATTAACGGCGTTTATGTGAATCTGAGTTGGGCGGGCTAGTCTACGGGTGGCGCCTAGCACACGATGCATGTTAAACTCGAGTCTGAAGCGAGCGAACAACGAGCCCGTGTAGAGCGCCTGCGCGGCCTCTTAAGGGTTCAATCTATCTATACCAAAGGTGTGTGTAATAATGTAAACTGTGTGAAAAAATGAAAACTGCACATTTCTTGACACTGTAATTCCTCATGTATAACGTAGGCCTATATTATGAAATGATTTTTGAATTTAAATTGAAAATTGACTTGAAGAATCATTAAGCTCTTGAGCATGACTGTATCCTTGACAACGAGGGTACACGCAGTAATTACCACACCGAATTGTCTGCACTTTTGTCAATTGTTTCAGCCTCTTTCCTCGTATAACATGTAAATTACCTGAACCTGCTCGTCTACCACGTCGTGGCGGCTCGAAACACCCGCGCTATGCCGATAGAAGATAGGGGAGACGACCGATCGAGACCGTCAACAGTCGACAAGGAGGTTGCATATCAAGATGGCTGGTGTGAGTTTCAGGCTTGTTATGTTTTAGGCATCTGATGTAGGCCTACACGCTATAATGGTACAAAAAAACTATACATATATATATATATATATATATATATATATATATATATATATATATATATATATATATATATATATATATATATATATATATATATATATATATATATATATATATATATATATATATATATATATATATATATATATATATATACGAAAAAAAGGCCTATACCAACGTGAAAAACACAAATATCACCGTTACATATTTTGTACATAGAGCCTTCTGTCAAGTGACATCACCCATTGTTGAAAGAGAGAGACAACAATGTGCACCAGTTGGAATTGATCAATCAGAATGTTTGATAGTCCACCAGTTCTCTGTGTTGCTATGGTAACTAGAGGCTTCTGTCAAGTGACGTCACTCATTGTCGAAAGAGACAGACAACAATGTCCACCAGTTGGAATTGACCAATCAGAATGTTTGGTAGTCGACCAGTTCGCTGTATTGCTATGGTAACGATTATTTGTCGTTTGTTACGTGACAGAATTGCCTATAATGCAGCTGTGATTGGATACCACAATTTGGGGACATTTTTGTCCACTTATTGCAACAGTTGCGACAATTTAAAGCAATAATTTGTAATTTTCTTCATTTTTATGATTTTAATTTGATAATTGTCTGTTGACAAAATGTAATTATTGTAATTATTTATTGTTCACCACTCGTCGTTTGTGTTTGTTTAATTCGTTGTATCATTTTATTATCCTACAGACAAGCCTCTTGAAGGCTTTGTAGATCTTTTTGAGAAAGTTTATGTAGATTATTTGTATTCTTTCCTTGTGACAATGAATAAATAAAACAGCATATCTAGATGGCAGTGAATCATGAGGTTACCATGGTGTCAATCAGCAAACAACCAATAGGCTTCTGTCACGTAACAAATGACAAACAATCGTTACCATAGCAACACAGCGAACTGGTGGACTACCAAACATTCTGATTGGTCAATTCCAACTGGTGGACATTGTTGTCTGTCTCTTGCAACAATGAGTGACATCACTTGACAAAAGCCTATAGGCCAAATTTTACCGTCCACCAAAACTAAGTTGTTCAATTAGATACCAGAGTGTTGTGACTCCGAATATAGTCTGTGAGGAAACCGTTGAAGAGGATGATACAACACACTGTCGTGTACAAAACCAATTAAAACATCTACGACATCTCTCTCTCTCTCTCTCTCTCTCTCTCTCTCTCTGTGTATCTATCTCTCTCAGACTTGATTACATAACAATTAACTACATATTCACATGGCCATGTTCTCCTCCAGCACCGGCTTGACCAATGGTACTCCATCTCTCTCCCTCTCACTTCCTCTCCCGTCTCCCATCTCTCTCTCTACACCAAGAGCAGTTAACAATTACCCAAGGGGGGAACAATCGAAACAAGGTCGATTGCAGGTGAAGTCGATCGAGACACCCGCACGGCCTACAAGATGCCTTGTGGCTCGGAAGGTGAATAACAATTGAAGTTGCCGGAAGAAGAAGGCTCGAACCACCCGCGCGATAGTGGTGTAGTAATAGAGGAACATTTGCTCGGAATCTTCATGTTTCGTTGGTACAAGAACAACAATTGAAGTCACCGGAAGAAGACTTGTCAGGCAAGATCGTCTGGTAGCCATACTTGAAGTCGCGAGAGATGGAGGAGCGAAACACCCGTGTGTTAGTGGTGTGGGATAGGGGGGACGGTCGCTCGAAATTTTCATCTCTCCATTAGATACAAGATACACACGAGAGATGAAGGCTCGAAACAACCGTATGCTAGTGCTGTGGAATAGGGGGCGACGGTCGATCGGAACCTTCATCTCTCGTGGATCGTAGTGACGCTTGCTGCAGGTGTCTTCCTCTCAAGATGAGAGAGAGAGAGAGAGGAACCGGTAACAGCATTGTCTCAAGTTATCAACAAAGTGGTTATATTTACTAACAGACCTCTCGACTCAAATTGTACACATATCAAGCTATTTCTCTCAGTCGTTGAATTGCAGACTGGACTGGTCCACCCTCGGTAGCTCAGTCAGCTGAGGCGCTGCTTCAGAAACTGAAGTCAACGTAGGACGTGGGTTCGAGTCCCGCATAAGGCATGGGTTTTTGTGAACGTCCTTTCACTTATCATCACTTGACATTTTCATAATCACCCGCTCATTCGTACCCCCGTATAACCTGGCTGTTGGTGGGGTCGTTAAGCAAACAATAAGCATCATCACTACCGGGCATAATATTTATTTTCATTAAATTCATGCATAATTATTCATCACTGTTGACAAGACCACCTCGAATTCTTAAAAACAACCAAGAGGTGCCTCTTCTATTCGCTCTTACTATAACTCATCCTTAGCCTTATATATTTATATATATATATATATATATATATATATATATATATATATATATATATATATATATATATATATATATATATATATATATATATATAGCCTTAATGATGATACCAACATACTTCATTATAATATAAAGCAGATGTAAACCCACTCACGTCTTCAAAGTGATATATTTCCGGGCTCAGAATCTGAGTCTATGGTCCCGATTGCCTGTAGCGCAACTATCGCTTTCATATCGAACTATTCAAAACAACAATGCTCAACAATGCTACACACGGCTGAATAGAATATAGTTCACGAGGAAATCCGCTAAATCGCGCCAGGCAATCGGAACCTTTAGCTCTGAACTGACCGCAAGAAACTACAAATACCGTCCATGTTATCAGTATGTGAGTTGGTACCTTTCTTTTTATTATGATAGTAGGTTGGTATCAATACATCGTGGTTTGCAACCAAGATTTCGAGGTTAATAAAAACAGAAGTATTTAAGAGTCCACGGGAGTCGATTTAGCGAAATATCAGTTATTTGGTGATACTTTTCGAACGGAATGAGATATAAAAATTCCAATAAGCGAGAAACACAGATAATTGACCACTAGTGATAGGCGTGGCTAATCGCCAGACCACCTAGATCTATACTTCATGTTGGGCATTTAGAGATACTCTGATAGGTAAATGCCCAATTTCCCACATAACAAAGCCCATTTGATTGGATGTTTTGTTTTGTGACGTTTGTGCGCGGGTCAATCACTAGTCGTCAATTATAATAGCTTCAAGATGATATGATTTAAAATTATTCAAGTCATGTCGCATAACTGTCGAGCGTATACACAGCTAAGAAAACACATTTTTCAGCTGTATACGCTTGACACTTATGCGACATGACTTGAATAGTCATAACTTATATCATCTTGAAGCTATTATAATTATCTGTGTTTCTCGCGTATTAGAATTCTGATATCTCATACCGTTCAAAATTTATCACCAAGAAACTGATATTTCGCCAAATCAACTCCCGAGGACTCTTCAAACTGGCGAATCAAGAGAAGTGTTTTGTTTTGCCAAGTCACGTGATGCTATCAGAGTGATGCCAGGGACATGTAGAGACAAGATAACGCGAGGAACAAGGCTTGAACTCAGATGTGTCTTCGCACGACTCAACAAGTGTCCACTGCCATGACGTCACAATAATAGGTGATTCCACTTCCAGCCGCCGATAAGAGTAATGAGTGCCTACGTTTTGGTTAAAAGCTTTATTCATTTTATATCATTTATACTAGTTTTAACGACGCACTTAACTGATGACTACGATCTATTGGCGTCGGTGGATGATGAATGAGATGATGGGATGATGAGATAGACAG
>OZ023337.1:32063537-32096037 GCA_964007535.1 Brachyptera risi
GACACTTTCTAAAAAATTCTGAATTACACGTAATTTTTTTTCAGATTTTTTTATTTTCCAGTAAGAGTGTACAAAGGTCTCAAGTAATTACTGTGAAAGTTTCGTGTATTTACCCTCTATAGTTTGTGAGGAACAGGTACCAGCGAACTGCCAATTTAACATTGTCGATATAGGGCTGTGAATGTCCCCTTAAATGATTAGGATTATATGATAATTAAAACTTATTTTACTATATCAACTTATACTACATGATATATTTTGTTCTCTTACATCTTATATGCGTAGAATGAACAAGAACGAATACCAAGGAAAGAATTCGAAAGAGTATTAGAGGGTAGACGAGAAGCTGTTAGACCACGAGGAAGATGGAGAGATTAGATAAGTGAAAGTGTAAAGAGAAGAGGAGGAATATGGGAAGATGTGGAAGAGGGAAGATTGTGGGAAGAACGGAAAGCATGGTGAATATTAATAGAATTGGAAGAAGAAAGTGAAGAAGAGGATGAAGATGAAGATGCGACAGGATTGGCTAGCCGGCATTATTCAAGAGGCCTTAGATGATGGTGTTTTGACACCTCCCAACCTGACTTGTTGGAACCGGGAGAAAGATATTCATTTATATATTATTGTCCTCATCATATTATACTGATTCAAGATCTTAGTCTGCGATGCCACGGTAAGTGATAAGAGGCCCTATAGAGACCTAGATGATGGTGTTTTGACACCCCCCGACCTGACTTGTTGGAACCGGGAGAAAGATATTCATTTATATATTATTGTCCTCATCATATTATACTGATTCAAGATCTTAGTCTGCGATGCCACGGTAAGTGATAAGAGGCCCTATAGAGACCTAGATGATGGTGTTTTGACACCCCCCGACCTGACTTGTTGGAACCGGGAGAAAGATATTCATTTATATATTATTGTCCTCATCATATTATACTGATTCAAGATCTCAGTCTGCGATGCCACGGTAAGTGATTCCGGCTAGATCGCCTGATGGTCTCTCTCTCTCTCTCTCTCTCTCTCTCTCTCTCTCTCTCTCTCTCTCTCTCTCTCTCTCTCCCTCTCTCTCTCTCTCTCTCTCGCAGGCGAGATCGCCTGATGGCCGAGGATGCTCGTCTTCTGCCGGGCCGGTCAGTTGATGCAGCGAACCGGACCGGAACAGGTTCGAACCACGGACCACTGGCATCGCACACATCAGATCGACAAGAGGTCAAGGGTCATGACAACAACAACTGTGGGATTTTGTTGCAGTAGTGATGAAAATAATCGGAATGTTTCTGCAGAAATGTATATCTGTGTTTGTTGATGAGTTTTCAGATGTTACCATACACACACTGAACCGTCATTTAGGTGTCCGGGGTTCAGTTCCCGCCATGGTCGACCATCCATCTTTTCATGGTTTCCTTCTGTCGTTCACGTCAATAGTGGGATGGTTCCTTAACAACAGGCCACGACCAACTCCTTCCTACTATCCAAACACACCTAATGAAATAACCTTCCATCCCATCATCTCATATATCATTCACCGACGCTAATAGATCGTAGCCATCAGTATAGTGTGTCGTTAAAAAACCAATACATATATATATATATATATATATATATATATATATATATATATATATATATATATATATATATATATATATATATATATATAGCGCAAAAGTGAATTGCTTTGAAATTTGAGAAATAGGCCTACACAAAGTCCGAAATGAAAAAATCGATACGAACAGAACCATTTCGAATAATTTGATGATTCTTGCACCATCCAATAATTAATGAAACATTACACAATGAATATGAAAAAAAAATATCAGAAATATAAAAACAGTTTCAAATCTCACCTTACAACTGATAATAATTTGTATTTGTATTTCCATATTTTTTAGTAGTACTAGTAGTAGTGTTCATTACTTTAACCCTCTCTCAAGGAAATCGGTACACAATTTACATATTTCACATTATAACTTATAAATAGCATTACAATTGAGTGTGACAGTATAAGCCATCATTTATGATTTATCAACGAATTGGTAATTAAATAAATAATTAAATAATTTCCACTTGTAACGACGCCACGGAGTTATGCTGTGGTCACAGGAAACAAAAGACCAGTTCCAGTATCTCGTAGGGAATACAATCAACCTATCACACACACAAATCAACACGGTTTATTGCAGAGAAAAACTAATTGCTCCGCATAAAACTGTGCTTTCAATGAACCTAGCAACCTCTTCGTTATATTATACCTACATTGTTGTTAATCCTAGCAACCAGATCAACGGCTTGTCGAGATGTGAGCAGCGAATATATTAGCAGCTCTCAATGAGCAACATGCGTGGAACATTCTCATTATTTCATATGGTAATCAGAAACTATATGGTAAATCGGTAATATGTTAATCGTTATTAGACGAGCTTTAGCGAGGATTCAATTTGACATACTGAAAAAAATTGGTGTTCGTTTTTATGTTTTTTTTTTTTTTTTTTTTTTTTTTTTTTTTTTTTTTTTATGTTTTTTTGTCGGTTCTCCACAGGTCAAACGGCTACAGCTATCAACTTCAAACTTTTTTTCGTCATGGTTCCTCATCTAACTTAGATCTGTATAGTTTTGTGGCATTATCGGGTGGTAACTTTTTTTTTTATGAATTTTAGAAATTTCAAAAATCCCCATTAGAATAACCCGGAGGAAAATACTTGAAAAATCAAAATTTTTCAAGACCTCTCAAATTTTCGCCGAATATAAAGGAAACTATTAAGCATATTTTGAGAGATTTTTTGCATCAATCGGATGAGAAATAACGAAGAAAACGCATTTATAATGCATTTTCCCATCAATTTAGGCTATTACGGGAACCAATTAAATCTATAGCAACAAGTGTCAGCAATTAATTCAAAACGATTGAAATGAATGAAGAGGAAGGCCGTGACATAACTGATTCTCGTAAGGTTTTTGAACGTTTGGAGTGATCCAAGGTCTGTAGATGTAGATTGGGTTGACAAATTATTTTTCATTCTAGATTTCTATACCCCTAAGCTCGTCTAACAACGCGCATCCCGCGTTTTCCTAGTGGTAATCGTTATTAAAATCTGATTTCTCATAGAAATTAATAAAGAAATATCACATTTCAACAAATGAGAAGATGAACAGGGAGATTTTTGTTTGAATAGACAAGGTGATTTGAAGAAGCATTATTGAATTGCAACAAAGTGAACAAAATAAAAACAAAACAAAATGAAACAAGTGAATAGGTTTCTGTCAAGTGACGTCACTCATTGTTGAAATTGACAGACAACAATTTCCATCAGTTGGAATTGACCAATCCGAATATTTGGTGGTCCGCACCAGTTCGATGTATTGCTATGGTAACGATTGTTTGTCATTTATTACGTGACAGAAGCCTATTGAAGATCCACTGGTTTTGATTGATTATTTGGATATTTCAAATGCATTTTTTAGCCCATTTTCCAACATTTTTGTCTACAATATCATAGTTAACCTATTGAGAAATCATACGCTATTATATCTAGCACATCACAAAGCTAATTCTAAAGTGCATACATTGCATGTCTATTGTCTAAATTTAATTTTGGAGAGATATTTTCAATTGTTTTATTCTCATGTGGACCTCCTCGCATGTACACATTTTTTATTCACCTCTCTTTTATGTATATTTCGTAATTTCGTGTAAGATTATCCTCAATATGAGATCAAAACAGAATATATCAGAATGCACACTTTTCATTCATCATCAAATGTCTACACCGACTCTTATTTGGCAGCTCTTGATTACATATTCTACTAAGACGTGTGGCTGAGTGGTTAATACTTTGAACCGTCACTCAGGACATGACCGGGGCTCGATTCTCGCCATGGTCGACCATCCTGACAGAGGTTTTTCGTGGTTTTCTCTGTCGTTCAGGTCAATACTGGGATGGTTGCTTAACAACAGGCCACGACCGACTCCTTCCCACTGTCTATAAACACTCAATAAAATAACCTTCCAACTCACATCTCATATATCATTCACCGACGTCAATAGATCGTAGCCATCAGTAGAGTGCGTCGTTAAATCCAATATAAATAAAAACATATGTGAAAATACATATTCTGTGACCCAATTAAAAAGTTAGTTTAGACGTCATTATGAATTGACTATATTGATTGTCAATTCTGAAGGTCACCAAGGTCCCCGATCTCATTATCAACTAAACTTCATGATTCACTGCCAACTAGATTATTATACAACTCAATATTTACCTATACAAAAACTGTGAAACCGCACTGTTGATGTTGGGGGGGCGGTGGGGCGGTGGGGGGGGGGGGAAACACCCACCTTGCAATAGCGGGACCTGTCAAGCTCTGTCGATACACGGTCCATTGGTTATCGAAATCAATCAGCTAGTCTCCGATATACTGCCAGATCACGGTGAATCCACAAGACGGTGGAAAGACCGATTAGCTCTGGTGATCCGGTAGAAGAAAACACGTATTTAGTTGGGTGATTGGTGAAAAACACATCGGATGCGAGAACAAGTGGTGAAACATTTAAGGTTAAGTGATTATATTTAAGTACATTTGCAGAAGAAGAAGATGAAAATTTTTGGCATAGAAAAAAAATTGGTCATTTCTGCACGTATTATAGAGGTCTTCATGTTTAATGTATTTTGGGTAGAAAAAAAGAGAATATAAGGTGGATGGACCATGGTAAAGACCACTGGAATATCATACTCTTGCTATCATTGGCATGAGATATGTAAATGAAAATCACACACAAAAACTTGCCAGTAATGAGCCAGAGCTTCCCTTAATTCGGCTCTAAATGTAACAAAAGAATGTGCTTTCAGATCCAAGATTAGCGGACGAAAGATTACAATATCACATGTCAATGTCAACATTATTACTGACGGCATATCTGCAAAATTTTCCGTCGATTATATTTTTAAAATCCTTATAATCTTCTTTCAAGTGATGTCGCACATTGTTGTGAAAGAGAACAACAATGTCAGCCAATTAACGTTCTCCAATCATAATTTCAATGGTAACACAGTTTACTTGTCGCCATTCTTTCTATAGTTCTTTCAATAAGCTTCTGTCACGTAAGAAACGACAAACAATCGTTACCATAGCAACACAACGAACTGGTGAACCAGCAAATATTCTGATTGGTCAATTCCAACTGGTGCACATTGTTGTCTCTCTCTGTCAACAATGGGTAACGTCACTTGACAGAAGCCTATAAGCTTCTGTCACATAACAAAAGACAAACAATCGTTACCATAGCAACACAACGATCTGGTGAACTTATCAAATATTGTGATTGGTTAATATCAGCTGTTGGACAATGTTTCATTTCATTTCGTTGTCTGTGTCCTTTAACAATGAGTGACGTCACATGACAGAAGCCTATGCAGTCATCTGAGAGTTATTATGAAATCAACGAATAAGATGAAAAAATGATAATAATACAATTTAAAAAGGTAGTTGAAAAATGATGCTGAATGAAAATGACTTGATATCAGGCCCAAGTATATGTAAAGTGCAGCATAAATGCTATAAAGGTCAGAATATAGAGTAGACTATAAAATGAACTAAAAAAATAACAATACACCATTTCAAAGCTTTTGTCTTTCAGAGCAGGCGATGAAGTTCATTGTACATCTATTCAATAAAAAGCAATTACATTTTTGTACAAGTACATAAAAACTAAATCTCTAAATACTACATGTACTGTGGTACATCTAACCCACGCTTCTGTATCGTCATTATTTATAATTGTCTGCCGTATCGCAAACTCGATTATACAATTACTATTTATGAATTCATAACTTCCTCTGCATCTGTACAGCTGATCAAGGCTCGACGCAAGAGCGAGCTCCTGATTGGCTGGAACTAAGCCTCTTGGGTTCACGACGACAAGATCGACTGGACATTGCGTTTTAAGGGGGCACAGCACTGGCAGCAGTTTTATCAACATCTGAAACATGGTAACTGATGTGGAATTTCATGAAAAGTGTCGATCTGAAACTTTTTGTGAAAAGTGTTGAAAAGTTATGAATTATAATTAATTGTTCAAAAGAAACATTGTGGTCATGCGTAATACATGTTTTTCTGTTGTCCAGGCCTACTGGTAGTCCTTCTACCCAGACAGGCGTTTAGTGTGAAACGATTACGGGAGGGTTCTTACGGAGTTTAATGTATATAGAGGAAAGAGAAAATTAATTGAAAATGATAATGTTTTTTTATTTATATAATATAATTCTGTACTGTTATAAGTCATTAATATATGATCATAATTCTCAATTCACAATAGTTATAGGGACAACTGATTTTTTTTTTTGGTAATTATTGTTAACAGTTTTTTCCAGCAATTTAATTGCTCTCTTTATGACCATGTTTAGAGAATTATTCTATGTCAGTTTCATATATTATCATAATTATTTTCATCTTTTCAATTATTTTTCAAATTTCACACTTTTGACTGAAGCTCATGAAAAGTTTCATTGAAATTTCACTTTTCATGAAATGTTTCATTTGAAACTCTTCACTTTTACATCACTACATATGGTCATATAGGATGCTAGTGGCTGTTCGTAAAACTGTGCCACACTGGAAGCTCTGTCAGGGTAGTCGACCATGGCGGGAATAGAACCCCGGTCTCTTGAATGACGGTCACTGTCCTAGCCACTCGACCACTCATCTCCGTACAGAGCTCTGTGATTCTCTATGAAGGCAATTAAAGGACGAAAGTTCAGGATCGTTTGAACGAGGCACCACAAGGACGATCTTACCACCTCAAAGAAATAGTTAGATATGGTATATTTATATCAAACATTCAATGGGTGGTAACAATTTTTGAATGGGAGGAGCCAAATACCCCACTTTCACTTCTGTACATCATGTTGCTCAAGAAATAGAAGTTTAGATAAGTTGAATTTTGAGACAGTTGGTTTTTAGTACAGTCGATTTCTAGTACAGTTGTCCAATCCCCACAAAACAAACTGAAGTTTTTTTTTAAATTATTCAGTTCAGTTCACCTTCTTTTGTGGATAAAAAAATATAACAGCTTCATTTTCCTTCACTAATCCTAGATATAGCGTTAATCCTAAGATAAGTATAAAACTTGGTTAAACTGTCCGTAAGTTCTCCTCAAAGTGCTGATTTTCAACTTTTCCTTCACTAATCCTAGATATAGCGTTAATCCTAAGATAAGTATAAAACTTGATTTAAACTGTCCGTAACTCCGTCAACACTAAAGTTCTCCTCAAAGTGCTGATTTTCAACTTTTCCTTCTCCTCACGAGGCCTCTTAATGCTGTAGTAAGGTCGTAATGTCTTGTAACAAGATAATTTAGTTACAAATTAACCGAGCTAAGTTATTACGTATGAAGTAGAAAAGTTAATTAATAGAGGGCGTTGGCCACACATTTTATTATCTCAAACACACACATGTAGACTAACCAGATTTTACTCCTCAATCTCATTTAATAATTAGGATAAGTGAAGCAAAGAGGCTTAAATCTCTCCTTTGAATGATATACTCATCTGCGTAGCTAATGAGGAACACGATATTATAACATTACTTAGTGGCTACTGAGACGCGTGGCCGAGTGGTTAATACACTGAACCGTCATTCAGAAGGCCGGGGTTCGATTCTCGCCCTGGAGGGGCATTCATGTACGCCTAGCAAGCTCTAGCAAGGCATGAAACCTGTTTGACAACTGTCATGGCGGCAATTTGCTAGCAATTTTGCGGGGTGGTTTTTGATGATCGCAAAGTTGCGACCGCTAGCATCTTTGCTAGACGTACATGCCATCCTGACAGGGGTTTTCCATGGTTTCCCTCTGTCGTTCAGGTCAATACTGGGATGGTTCCTTAACAACAACCCTCGATCAACTCCTTCACACTATCCAAAAACACTTGGACCCCATATTACCAACAATACAAATGTGTTAATTAAGCTAATTATCAATTAGGGTACACAAATACCATTGGTAACCAAGGGTAATGATAAGTTTACCCACTAATTATTGCTTAATCAACAGATTTAATATTCGTGAAACTGGACATTTATAAAATAACCTTTCAAATCATCATCCCACCATCTCATGGCGTGGCTTAACCAGTAGGCCAGTTGGATAGATCTATATCATTTGTGGTCATTCGAAGATACCCCGATTAGATATTTGAACTTGACTACAGTTCTAACAGCCCTGTTGATTGGACGGTATGATTTCTGACGTCATGGGGGTGGAGACTGCGAGACGTCAATTGTTATACACCGAGTTATTAGATGAGCGTAGCGAAGATTCCATTTCACATACCAAAAAAAATGGGCGTGGTTTTTATATATATTTGTTTGTTTGTAATTTTGTACGCGGCATACAGGTCAGGGAAAAATACTTATCGACTTGAAACTGTTTCTACATATTTCTGTCATACTAGAATAGACTGGAATTGTTGTTCGGAAAAATCGGTCGGAAGGTTTTTCCGGAAAAAATCGTAAAGTTTGAAAAATCCTCGTAAGAATAACCCGGAGGAAAAATACTTGAAAAACAATAATGTTTCAAAAGCTCTCAAATTTTCACCGAATATGAAGAATACTATTATACACCTTTTCAGAGATTTTTGCAACAATCGGATGAGAAATAACTACGAAAACGCATTCAAAACATACTTTCACTTCAAACAAAACCAATTAAATCTTTAGCAATAAGTGTCATCAATTGAATTAAAACAATTAGAATCAGTTATGAATGAACAGGGAGGCCGTGACATAATTGATTCCGGTAGGGTTTTTAAACGTTTGAAGTGATCCAATGTCCATAGATGTAGACTGAGCTGGCAAATTATTCTTCACTGTACATTTCTATAGGCTTCTGTCAAGTGACGTCACTCATTGTTGCAAGAGACAGACAACAATGTCCATCAGTTGGAATTGACCAATCAGAATATCTGGTAGTTCACCAGTTCGCTGTGTTGCTATGGTAACGATTGTTATCATTTGTTACTTGACAGAAGCCTATACTTCTAAGCACATCTCACAACGTACATCCCGCGTTTTCCTGGTTAAGAATTAATTGTATGTAAAACTGGTCTCATGTAAGAGTTTGACAAGAGAAAAGTTTCCAATCAATCAAGATCAATTGAGTGTATAATTGCTGTACCAGGTTCAGCTCTTATCATTATCCAGCATTGAGTACATCTTTACCATAAGTTTTACATGATGCGACGGAATCGAGTCCGTGTTAATTGCCAGCTCGATTGTTTCACCTCTTGTTGTATAACTGTACTCTGGTCAAGTGACGTCACTGGGACAGACTTGCACGACTTTCTGGATGGATGGTTAAATCAGTTCATTCAGAAATTATGACAAAAAATGTTTTTTAATAATTATTAGATGAGCGTAAGCGAAGATTCCATCCCACACTTATAGGGCTTTGTCTGTGTGTTTTTTTTTTTTTTTTTTTGTGGGCACTGCACAGGTCACAGGGGTTGACTGATCGACATGAGACTTTTTGTACACGCAAACTTATCCAACTCAGAACTGTATAGTTTTATGAATGAATCGGTCTGACCGATTTTGAGAAATATCATCTCAAAGTTTCTAAAAACCCTTAAGATTAGGCTGGGCAAGAAAAAATGGAAAATAAAATCTCTTCAAATGAGATAAAATTGTCTGTGTATGTGTATATATTGAATGATACACATTATCACGATTTTTTATCCAATTCGAACCAGCTGTTTTGAAGAAAATACTTAAATTACCTGTTTTTATCGATCAAATATATTATGGAAATAAATAAAGATTTAGGTTTCTGAGATTCACTGCTTTCTAGATTATATATATATATATATATATATATATATATATATATATATATATATATATATATATATATATATATAAAATTCTTATATAAATTCCATAAATATATATATATATATATATATATATATATATATATATATATATATATATATATATACGAATTCTAGATCCAAGGTAACTGTCCATCCCCCCCCCCCTCCCCCAGTGTCGCCAAGTCAACACGAGTACTCAAGCCAAGCGAGTGATTACACGGTGTGTATGTATTCAATGCCCGACATCGCTGTGTGCGTGCGAGTATACGTCAGTCACTGCCTCTTGGAGCGCGTACTCGGATGACTGCATGCTCAACGAGCGTTCATCTACACCGCCTTGCTGATGGGTTCAAATATCTCGTCTAGAACACGGCCATCTGGGTCGACTGGTCAGCCGGAGGTGACACCCACTGCGAAGAGTTGATATATTATCATTGTGTGGAGAAACTCCACTGCTTTTGTTGTTGTTGTTGTTGTTGTTGTTGTTTAGAAGTGGCTTTGGTACTCGACTTCTGAATATAAGGAAGTTTATAGGATTTTATATTTCACAAGCTATAATTACCCTGGCTATATTGTTAGATTGTGACAATAGGCAGAATATATATCCATTTTATATTTAGTTTCTACATAAAATGGATGACATTGTGTACATATTCAATAATATGGCAGTAGAACAATTTTAAAAAAAATTTTAACTCCGACATTAAAAATGTGTGAATCATTCAGAACATGTTGATTCGATTAAGACACTTGCTTTTGAGATGATCCTTTTTCATTGATAACGAATGTCACGGCTCGTAAGATGAGGCAGGAAGACTCTCTGCCTTATGACGTAGTATGCGATTTTATGCAAAACTGTGCCATGTCCATGTTGAAATATATAAGGTTTATCCTTGGTAATTCATTGAGCAATTATAAGTTTGATTGACAATTGAAAGAAGAACCGGATTCACTGATTTTAGTTGCTGATAACCGAACGGAATATTATGAATATTTTACGCAAGTTGTCCTTTGAGCTTTTCTCAATATCGAATACAATTTGAGATTACTGGCACTGAAAAATAAATTGGGATTGTTCTGATTCGCTGAAACCAGAAAAATATCTACAAATATATGACCTATTAATGTGTTTTTCATCGATTTCCACTGCTCAACATATGAAGAGCAAACAAAAGATAATGGAAATTTGAGATTTTTAATGCTTTCGATGTCGTGGTTAGGGCATTTGTCATATTTCTGTCAGTTTCTGCGTTCATTTCTGCTATTTTTACTCACGTCGTTGTCGTCTCTGGTTGTATATTCACCCATATGTAATAATTGTTTCTTACATAGGACTGAGGATAACTAGGTAGGATCGTTCGGACGGGGCATCACAGAACTATCTTACCACTAGGAAGGAAATTGAGTATAACAATATGGGAATACAGTATAATTATGAGTCCGGTGAAAATGGAAGGAACAATAATTTGTTCTTGTAAAAAGTGATCTTCCGATTGAACGTTACTCAGTTTCTATTTTGACGAGACAAGGTTGAGAGAGATCGTCGGCCGAGATTATAATTAATTAATTAATTAATTGATTAATTAATTAGATTTGAGATGTCAACGAAATCACAAAATGAATTCTCTTTTCTATTAGATCAAGGCTTTATCCAAAATCATGAGCATAAAATCGTGAAACTATATCATCTCTATCCACGAGAGATGAAAGTTTCAATCGACCGTTCCCCCTATTCCACACCACTATCGCACGGGTGGTTCGAGCCTTCAGCTCTCGTGTGTAACTTGTATCCACGAGAGATGAATGTTCCGAAGGACCGTCCCACCTACCCCTCATCACTAGCGCACGGGTGGTTCGAGCCGTCCCCTCAGATAGATACATTGTTAAGTCGTTTGCGAGACAAAGTGATGACCGTATTGACACAAGAAGACGAAGAAAGACACGTAGTTTCACGCACGGCCGCGCTTGCGCACCTAGCTCTCTCGCGGTCCAGAGGACGAGATGACACTGCCCCCCCTCACCCCCCTCACTCTAACCACCACCCCTTGAAACACCCACACATAGGGGCACACCAGCTTCCGTGTTCGAACACAAATATGTCGAGACGTCGATGTCTAGGTGTGTAATCAAGATATGATATATATATATATATATATATATATATATATATATATATATATATATATATATATATATATATATATATACATATATATATATATATATATGTATATATATATATATATATATATATATATATATATATATATATGTATATTTATATATATATATATATATATATATATATATATATATATATATATATATATATATATATATATATATATATATATATATATATATATATATATATATATATATATATATATATATATATATATATATATATATATAAATATACATATATATATATATATATATATATATATATATATATATATATATGAATCCATTATAGTTTTAGGGTATAATCGTCTTAAATTGAATACAAAGTATAGATGTTAGATACTTTTTTTATTTTCTACTATAAATTATAATTTCTACTATATACTAATACTTTATTTTCTACTAAAAGTATCTAACATCTATACTTTGTACTCAATTTAACACGATTATACCCTAAAACTATAATGGATTCATCAATCATAATTCGTGAAAGTTTCAAACAAAATATATATATATATATATATATATATATATATATATATATATATATATATATATATATATATATATATATATATAAAAATAATGATATATAACAAATAGCACAGGTAACCATGGTGATAACAAGTTTGAACTGTCAGATAAAGGCTAACTGGACTTGGTAATACCGGGCCTAAATCGACCTGGCATGCTCTTAACAAAACTTAATTGAGAATTTCAAAAAACGCGCCTTCATTTATAAGATCTATTTCAAGATTTAGTAACTGCTTTACGGTTTCATGATAATTATTCATGCATTCAATAAACAAAAGAATATTTAAAGAGTAAATTGACCGTTAAATATTAAAAAAAAAACTTTTCAAACCCCCATCAAATGTCCGTATAACATGTAAGAGGCAAACGTCTATACTTGAAGGTTGGGGCTTGTATATATAGAGACCGATCCACAAGAACATGTGATAACGTATCATTTAGCCGTTCCTTATCTTCTGGATCGTATTTATCTTGCATTAGGCCGGGTTCACAATTGAAATAGTGATTAGTCATTATGAATTAGTACGTAATAGTGTTTTAGTGTTTAAGCGAAATGGATTAGGACGTTTCTATGTAACCATTCACAATAAATAGTGATCATGTTGATTTGTATGAGTAATGAAATAAATCCATTTCTTACGACTATAGTTACTCATAACCTTTATGACAAGCCAAATTCTGACCAATCAGGCGATGTTACTACTGTAGTCAAGTTGGCTAACGTTTATCAATTTCGGATATTTAGATTTTCTATGAGAGTCAAATTAGACACTCTCAAGAAACAAATGTCAAAATGGCTTTTGACAGTTGTTGTCACCGCCACTGAGACTCAAAACGTTCAAGACAAAACAATGATTCAGGTGGCGGTGGACAGGATCTTCCGGTGAACTACAGGCTTCTGTCAAGTGATGTCACTCATTGTTGCAAGAGACAGACAACAATGTCCACCAGTTGGAATTGACCAGTCAGAATATTTGGTAGTCCACCAGTTCGCTGTATTGCTATGGTAACAATTGTTTGTCATTTGTTACGTGACAGAAGCCTATTGGCGAACCTACAACCTTATTTAATCGAATCTAACCCAAAGTTAATTATTATCTAATTAAGGTACGTCTAACAGTTGTGTCATATAATATGGGGAACAAAACACTAATAGACACTTTGTCTACAGAAGCACGGCACCCCCCCCCCCCCTCCCCACACCTGACCAAGCGTACCGACACGTACCTTCCATCAGGCACGTACCTGCACATCCATCGGGGCACGTACGACAGTTCATCGCCACCACCACTATACACGTGCATTTCCACGAGAGATGAAGGTTCCGAGCGACCGTCCCCCCTATCCCACAACACTAGCGCACGGGTGGTTCGAGCCTTCATCTCTCGTGTGTAACTTGTATCCACGAGAGATGGAGGTTCCGAGCGACCGTCCCCCCTATCCCACACCACTACCGCACGGGTGGTTCGGGCCTTTATCTCTCTTGTGTAACTTGTATCCAGGAGAGATGAAGGTTCCGAGCGACCGTCCCCCCTATCCCACACCACTAGCGCATGGGTGGTTCGAGCCTTCATCTCTCGTGTGTAACTTGTTTCCACGAGGGATGAAGGTTCCGAGCGACCGTCCCCCCTATCCCACACCACTACCGCACGGGTGGTTCGGGCCTTCGTCTTTCTTGTGTAACTTGTATCCAGGAGGGATGAAGGTTCCGAGCGACCGTCCCCCCTATTCCACACCACTAGCGCATGGGTAGTTCGAGCCTTCATCTCTCTTGTGTAACTTGTATCCAGGAGAGATGAAGGTTCCGAGCGACCGTCCCCCCTATCCCACACCACTAGCGCATGGGTGGTTCGAGACTTCATCTCTCGTGTGTAACTTGTTTCCACGAGGGATGAAGGTTCCGAGCGACCGTCCCCCCTATCCCACACCACTACCGCACGGGTGGTTCGGGCCTTCGTCTTTCTTGTGTAACTTGTATCCAGGAGAGATGAAGGTTCCGAGCGACCGTCCCCCCTATCCCACACCACTAACACACGGGTGATTAGAGCCTTCATCTCTCTTATGTAACTTGTATCCAGGAGAGATGAAGGTTCCGAGTGACCGTCCCCCCTATCCCACACCACTAACACACGGGTGATTCGAGCCTTCGTCTCTCTTGTGTAACTTGTATCCAGGAGAGATGAAGGTTCCGAACGACCGTCCCTCCTATCGAACACCAACATCGCGGGTATTTCAAACCGTCAAATTCCATCCGGTGATAGTTTTTCAACATACTACGAACTTCGTCTAGTTTTTGATGAATGAATGGACCTCGGATGTTGAATCGCATCAATGGTTCGAGATTAAAAACCACACAGATTCGCATGAGTGTTCGGAACGACCGACCGGTATTGTTAGTGGATAGGGAAGACGGGCGATCGATATATAAACATCTCGCACTTGTTTTTCTTGGATGGAGATGAGAGGAAAGGTACGGTTCTTTGGTCGACTTCACGCTTGATTTACACTATAGGCTGCCACCGAGTCAATGAATGAATGGATGAGTTTTTATTGTGTTGGTATTATTGACTCTAGCCATTATAGATAAAAGGTGTGGTAATAGAAACTTGTGAATGTAGTAAGAAATATATTTGTCTTGCTTGGAAGATGTGTTTTTTAGAAAGATGAGGAGAACGATGTAGAATTGGAATTTGTGGTTATGATTGTTTGCTTGACCAGATATATATATATATATATAAATATATATATATATATATATATATATATATATATATATATATATATATATATAAATATAAATATATATATATATATATATATATATATATATATATATATATATATATATATATATATAATATATTTATATATATATATATATATATATATATATATATATATATATATAGGTTTATAGGCCTATATATATTTATTTTTCCCATTTTTTCATAAAGGCCTATTTTTGTCATTCTTTCAAATATATACATATATATTTATATATATATATATATATATATATATATATATATATATATATATATATATATATATATATATATATATATATATATTAATTACCTTACCGAGAAACGTTACTCCTGCAGTCGATAGCGACATGCTCGTTCCAATCTCGGCGGCCATATTGGACATTCACAAATAGAATCTGAGCAAGACATTCTATATATTGTCAGTAATATATGTCGAATATGGCGGAAACTTCCCGGTTTGCAAAGCGGTGTAAAGCTACTTACTGCCGAGACACAAATGTGTGTGCCTTCTTAACGTTGAGTGACGTATCTCGCGGTGATATCTATGGCTTGACGACCCCACCAATAGCTAGATTATTTGGGGGTGCGAATGAGTGAATAATAGATTAATTATGTGTGTACCTTCATCATGCGGGACTCGATCCCACGACCAGATTGACTTCAGTTACTTTTTTTACTTTGCGTGTCATCACCTCTGTATTGTTGCCACAAGTTATAGAGAGATGTATAAAGACTGTCTCACCAATCTGTAGCAAGTGCTGCATATCTCTTCGATCAGTCTTACTGCTGAGTATAGGTGAACATGCCAATCATACTCCAACAGTAACAAAGAAACTCTCCAGTCCTGCATTTGGAGGACAAGTTTGTACCTAGGTGAGGGTTGTGGTGCGACGTTCCTAATCTCTTTGGAAATATATGAAATTCAATTCAGTCATCTTTGATATTTAAATTTTCACTGAGGACGATACAGTACGTAGAACCTCAGTTATAATTTTCTCGTTTATACATTTATTACATTTATAAGTTTTATTCTTTGATCCAACCCATATGCTCCACATGTTAAATAGTTTCATTAATAAGTTTTTCACGTCATTACATCTTTTTAGACTGGTCCCCTGACAAACGTATAAAAGAGGTTCCACTGTAGTGTAAATAATTTAATTATGGATTTTTACGTTTGTAATTGTAGATCATTTAAACTTCTAACGTTTGTGAATTATAGATTTTAGTCAACTTGGATATAATATAGGCGTATTTCGAAGAAAATGCAACAGTGTATGAGTCAAATGGAGTCTGTAGAGATGATCAACATGTTTATATACCTATTTTCTCGATGGACAAGCTAACTATACAAAGATCTTCAACACTTGCTAGAGATTGGTGAGACAAACTATACTTGTCTATGACATTAGAGACCAATGTGTCCAGATTTCTCTCACTCTGTCTCTCTGATCGTAATGTCCTGGTGCTCTAGGGAGATGAAGGCTCGAACCACCTGTGTGCTAGTAATGCGAGATAGGGGGAACGATCACTCGGAACCTTCATCTCTCGTGGATCGTGTCTCGAGAGAGATCTCTTCTTATCTGGCTGTTTGCCACACATTCTCTGGCAGCTTCTGGAGATTTCTCAGACCCGTCTGCGTCAGGACACACACACACACACACACACACACACACACACACACACACACACACACACACACAGAGAGACCACGTGGTTGCTGGGGTCAGCCGAGATTACCATCACGCCAGACGTGAGAGACGGGGACACATCGTAGACGTCTTCATCCCACACGAGCACTCTCATGACCAGAAGCTACGATTGGCCAAGTCCCAGTTCAGTCAAATACCGTTCCGTACACTGATTCGTCGACTGACTAGGCAAACGAAACACATGCGTTGTAAGATGAGCGAGATATCTGCTATATTGAGAGTCGTTAAAGTAGTCCTACCCTTTCGACTCTGGCGTTCTACACACCTAGACGCATATGAAAAATACTTCATTGTTGGGCAAATATCGAATCAAGAAAGCAGTGAATCACGGCACCCAATTCTGTCATTATTTTTATGATGTATTTGATGGATAAAAACAGTTATTTTAATTTTATTCTTGAAAACGGCTGATTAGAATTGCATACAAAATGGTGATAATGTGTCATATCTATGTATACACATTCGGAGAAAATTTCATCTCATTTGGAGAGATTTTATTTTTCAACATTTTCCGCACAGCCAAATCTTATGGGGTTTTTAAAAACTTTGAGGTGATATTTCTCAAAATCGGTTCAACCGATTCATTCCAAAAACTATACAGTTCTGAGTTGGATGAGTTTGCGTGTAAAAAAAAAGGTTTCATGTCGATCAGTCAACCCCTGCGACCTGTGGAGTGCCTACAAAAAAAAAAAAAAAAAAAACACACAGACAAAACCCTATGGGAGTGGGATGGAGACTTCACTACGCTCATCTAATAAGAAGAGAAATTAATAATTTTGACTTTATTAGGAATGAACAAGTGACTGTAGCGTATAACGAATGCAGTGATGACGCTGTAATAGTTTCAAAACCAATGTGTGTGTATATAGCTATCTAGTACATTCCATATAAACATCTCTCATCCCATACACATGCTGAGTTTACCCAAGTACAATAATAATTCAATGTTCAGCTTCTGTATTTCGTGTGTTATAAATCTCCCCGCATTCCATCCCCTGTCCATCACGAGCTCAGATCATCCCCTAATCACAACCCTTACGACCTTGAGCGCCGTGAACCGTGGTGAATGGTTCACGGCCCATAGGATTTACAGCCGACTCTTTGAGGGAGGAGAAAGTTTTACAACTCTTCTAGTTGTGTTGAGATATAACAATGCTCTGTTAGTTATTGTCCTGTTGACAAGATGCGGGGAGGTTAGTAACATCCCTCTTGACCGGGCGAGGGAGGGAAGGGGGGGAGGGAAAATGTTGACCGTGGCTAGGAAGTCACACGGGGTCAACAGACTTCAAAATAAATTAGTCAAATATCACAAAAAGAATGGATGTTTTGTAATGTTCACAGTGTATAGCTAAATTTGGCGAATAATACCATTAAAAGGCTAAAAACTCTGCTTGTCGGTTTAAATTAGCATATCACCCATGAACATATCTGATGAAAAGTTAAACTGACTTTTCCCTTCTATACCTACTTATGGCTTGATTAATAAGTTTGAGAGTCGGATTTACACTAATTTTTTTTTTCATGCAAGACAAGATTTAACTTAGTCGGGTTTCGCACTTACAAAATATCATTCCTAAATTTCTAAATTTTATATCAAAGCTTTATATCAAATTATATTCATCACTATTGCTTTAATATGTTTATAATTGTTGACTTTTGATTTTATTATTTGTCTATTTGTTAATTTGTACCTTTCTGTCTACTACCTGTATGCAATTGTTGTAGTACTTGATATGTAAGCGTTGAGTGTGAATAAAATGGTTTCAAAAAAAAAAAAAAATGAAATGAATACACCGTCAAATTCTAGACTGAGCGCTTCATAAGATTTGTTCCTCCTCTAATCAGATAGAAGATGAGAAGTGAAAAAACGGCACTTCCACCAGTGTTATTACCCTCGTATTACAGTGAAAACATCAATATATCCGTCGGTTCAGTTGGTAGCATGCTGTACCGGCATTCAGGAGACCGGGGTTCTATTCCCGTCGTGGTCGACTCCTATAACGTGGATAATTGACTCCCATGGACTCTTATCAGAGCAGGCTTTCTTAAATTTCCTCTCTCCCAAACAAATGATGAAATAACCTTTCACCTCATCTTCTCATTATTCCGTTTGTCATTCACCGACGCCAATAGACCTTATAGTCACCATTAAAGTGAAACAATTAACGTCAACTATTAGTAAGTGGTCATTCTGATATTCATAACTTTTAAAAGTGAATATTTGCTAAAAAGAGTTGAATAATTGCAGCTTCGACTATAATTTCCCACAACAACAAAAGATATCCTTCATTTAGCTCTTCGTTCAACTCCAAAGCCCTCTAAAACCTGCTATTACTAAATCATCACATCACCAAGAAACTTTCATACACATAAATCCTGCACGGTTCCATTCCTCGAAATGTCAATAACTTTACACTGGTCTTTCAACTCTACTTTCCACCAAATTACACGTTACCAACCATCTCCCGCTAAAACACCGCTAAAAACTCTCCGATCTATAACCGTTGCACACGTATAATCATCTCGACCCATCACCCATACGTCAGTTTATCAGCCATAAAGAATAGGATCCTCTTAGAGGTTACTAGACCATATCAAGGCTATATGATAGCGTTAAGCGGTCGGGGGTGTAGGCTGGGAGATTGGACGGTCGAGGGTGTGGGATGGGTGATGATAGTCATTGACAAAGTAAACTGCGCAGAGGTTGGTGCGCGTGCGTGATGGAGATTATATAGGAAGAGGTCGAGTCAAAGATCTATGCAATAGGAAATGGAAAGAAATTATATTGTTGTTTGATTTGAAAAGTTTTGTGAAATTAAATAATTTGCTTTTTTATGATTTAGATGTTTTTTTTGCCATTTTATATAGCTTCAACTCGAAATGGAGGTATGGGAATAAGTTGATCTGATTCGGCAGTTTCAATAAAGATGGAATTGGTGACAGTTTGGGAATTAAAAAATTTTAAAAAAATCAGAATTCCAAAATCTGATTACACAACTTGAAATCGATAAAAAAAAACGATTAATTAATTGTTGATATTGATGAATAATTTACTGAATATGAATAAGAAAAAACTTTGATGCAGTTTGAAATATTGTGTTTTTGTTAATTGTGTTATTATCACGGTACACAAATAACGTACATCCGTAACCAAGGGTGATAACAAATTAATCCTCCAATCATCGCTCAAACCATTAATTATATATTTATATTTCGTGAAAATAAATTTGTACATATTGGGCCTATTCACATTTTGTCTTCTATCAACATCGACATATATATATATATATATATATATATATATATATATATATATATATATATATATATATATATACATATATTTATATTTATATATATATATATATTTATATATATATATATATATATATATATATATATATATATATATATATATATATATATATATATTTATATATATATATATATATATATATATATATATATAAATATATATATATATATATATAAATATATATATATATATAAATATAAATATATGTATATATATATATATATATATATATATATATATATATATATATATATATATATAAATATATATATATATATATATATATATATATATATATATATATATATATATATATATATATATATATATATATATATATATATATAAACAATGATTATTTCCGAGCGTCACATTTTCAGTGTCAACGCGACATATAAACGATGAAGTGGGCGTGTGGACAGGTTGGCCGGATTTCTTCTACAAGCATCACTGGCGATGCCGTGATTTGCATCGAAGAGAAATCTCAATTCATAAAGTTTTTTTTTTTTCTGTGAAGAAAGTAGATAATAAGGTACGGACCATAAGGCGTATAGTAAACAGTTGGGTCAATTTCAATATGAAAGAACATTTAAGAATTATTAAATATATCTTTAGATTCTTTTGTTGACCTAGGTGACTGGTGATGTAGACACGAATTTCATAAAAAATAATATGTAATATAATGATATAAATAATTATACAAATAAAATACAAATAATACAAAGACATTGTGAATTGATTTTGATGCTCTCTTCTTATTGTACTTTGAATATTTCTTAATTTTTTATTTTCATGCAATATTTTCTTTATTGAAACCTACTTGAAATACAACAAAATGTGCCTATCGTACTATTTCTATTTTCACAACTCTCAAATTATACAAAGAAATTTTTTATTTTTT
Source organism: Brachyptera risi (assembly GCA_964007535.1). Classification (NCBI taxonomy): domain Eukaryota; kingdom Metazoa; phylum Arthropoda; class Insecta; order Plecoptera; family Taeniopterygidae; genus Brachyptera; species Brachyptera risi. The sequence goes on from OZ023337.1 coordinate 32,084,828, forward strand.
TTCAAAAGTCAAGGAATAAAAAATCATAATAATAATAAATTGTTTATTCCTTCAAACTTGATCATACTACATGATATCGGAAATGTCGCACAAATTGAATATAAAAATATAAATATGGATAAAATTTAATACCAAACCGGATCAAAAAGAAATTTTAAAAATCGTACTGATAGATGAAAAATGAACTTGTTATGGGCATTTGCATTGGTATTAAAAATATCGAAACGATACAAAATCATTGTTCACCTATTGAGGCTATGGATACAAGGTAGGATCGTTCGGATGGGGCACCACAAGGGCGATCTTACCACCCCAAACAACGATTCAAATAAGAATACTCATTTGTCAAACAATAAAATATTGAGGTAGTAATTCCAGGGATAGTTTATACAATTCATATTTTTATATTGGGGAGAAAAAAATCTAAAGGTTTCTCATTAAATCTCCTTATCATATGTTGATCTTCTTTTTCTTCTCTGTTTCTTCTTATTCATTCAATATTGGAATTTTTTTTTTTTTCATATTGATTCATTATCGTTTTTATTCATTTCTTCATCCATTTATTTAATAATCTATTCATTTTTACGTAGATATATCAATATGTAACATTAATATATTATAAATGATGCCGAATTGAGGTATAAAAAACACGAGACAAATTTGTAGGCGGCTCATTAAAAATCCACGTCACTGTCTGCTAAACACAATCGATATCTCGACTGAATTCAATCGATTTGATGATCGATCTCTAACAATAGTTCGAGACCAAATCAGTCGGTGATGATATATTTTATAATGAGAAAACTGAAGAAATAAGATCGTCTCTTTTGTTGCCATGGAGATGAGTTGACTGTTTTACCGGCACTTTTTACTGACGCGTCAACAATCTTCAATTGTCGTTTTAAATTGAACCAAATTTAGTGATTGTTTTTATTAAATTGGAAAAACATGAAAAGCTTAGTTTGCGAGATGAGATCAAATAGGCATTAGTTTTAATCTCCAAAAAACAAATTGTATGTTTTTTTCCAGATTTTCAATAATGTGGGGGCAAAGAATGTTTTGAATATTAAAGACATCACAACCCAGAAACCAGATATTTTATCGAATAATGACAATATTTATTTTCCTTGATTTAGAGAAAACTCTAAATTTCTCATCTCAATTTCAGAAATTAGAATTTATGTGTTATTCCTTCAAAACTAGGCTTTTTTCAGAGTTGTGACGTACACATTACTACATTCTGTTTGTTTCTGTACAGAATAGGTGATGCTTACGTCATGACTCGTAGTCTTCGGAGGACAAAAACAAAAATCAGAAATTGAGATGATGATTTCAAGTTCTCTCTAAAACTAGGGATATAAATATTGTTATTATTATTTTTTTTATTTCTTTATTGTTATTATTTATCAAACTCTAGTACAGGATTGTGATGTTCTTCAACAATGGCATTGAAAATTTGTGAATCAATCGAATTCTTCTGATTCGATCAAAACACGTGCTTTTGAGAGGATTAATTTTCGTTGACAACGACTGTTACGGCATTATATAGGAATAATCAGGGATAATGCCTTATGACGTATCATGAAGAAGTATGCGAGTTTATGCAAAACCGAACCATGTTCATTCTGAAAGGGTATTTCTTTAATTTAATATATTGAGTAATTTGTTTTCATAGAAAATTAAAAAGTTTGGTTCGCACTCCACAGGTCAAACAAAATCACAAATTCAGTTGAAACTTGGCATACACAATTGTGTCCTCAACTATTTCGATACGGTATACTGTATGGTTTTGAGGCTCAATCGGTTGCATCATCTTCTGAGAAAACCCATTCCAAAGTTTTCAAAAACTTATTCCGAATTTTCACATGAATCGGATCAGCCGTTTCGATAAAAATAAATTATTTTGAAATTCATTTTACATCCATCAAAGCTATTGAAACCTATCATATAGGAATCTATAAGCAACAGGTGTCACCAAATAATCTGATGGAATTTAAATGAGTGATGAATAAAACCGGGAGGCAGTGACATAATTTGCTTGTACTTGTTGGAACAAGTGCACGGTAGAAAAAAAAATTTCAATTTTTTTTTTCGATTTTTTTGGGGACTTTTGTGATCATTTTTTTTTTTTTTAATAACATCGAAACTTGATACAAAATCATTGTTCCCCAATTAAGGCTATGGATGAAAAATAGGATCGTTTGGACGGGGCACCACAAGGGCGATCTTACCTAACAAATTTAACATGTTATGTTATCTTTTTGTGATCATAAAAAATCATCCTGTATGTAGTTTTGCCATTAGAATGATCGTCCAATTTTCAATTTAATATTCATCATTTTTTAAATTTTCAACATTCAACAGTGAGTTTTGGATACAGCTGTTTCACAGAGGAATTACTGTGCATCAACTTTAAACCCCATTTACTCAGTTCTTGTTACTTTCAACTTTAGGAACCATTATCTCATAAAGTAATCAAGATATCGTTCGGAAATTTCTTCTGGGAGTTCATGACCCCATTTCGAATGCATTTGTACTACATTGTTATGATTAATCTATTATTTCAGATTTTACTGTTTATTCACCTTGTCAATGTGTGGTGTTATATTTTCTTCATTACGCTATTGCACTTTCCATTTTTTTCTGCAGAAAGTAATGATGGTATAAAATTGATCTAGTTGGAAACTATTCCCAATGTACGTATTGTCATGTACAAAAAATCTCATCATCATAGTTCCATCCGTTTCAGAGATAATGGTTCCCAAAGATATGTGTTTTTACATGTTAAATGGCTGCGCACTTGTTCCCTTAACGATTCCATTAAATTTCATAAATATACTTATCGCTCATCCAACAACGCATATATTGCGTTTTCCTAGTAATAATTATCATAAAAAAATAATACAAATATGCATGTCGGCTCCAAGTCTACAATAACAATGCAGCAATCCACACGTGCGATCTCCGTGCGAGATATCGATACAATCGCTAGTCGTATCGAATATCTTCTCGATAAGTCGACATATATCGGCACTTTGACAAGCAGAGTCCCGGGTTCAAGACCCGCTGATAGTCATCGACAAGATCGCGCGACGTGCCTGTATCGGCGGCTGCGCGCGCAGCACCGCGAGTACACTAGGACTGAGACGGATACAGGATGACAACTTGACAGCCTCGTTATTTTTTTTTTATATTGGGTTTTTAACGACGCACTGTAATGATTACCAAGATCTATTGGCGTCGGATGAATGATTAATGAGATGATGGGATGATGAGATGAAGGTTTTTTTTATGGGTGGTGGGAAGGACTAAACTGTACACAACATCTGTATACATTTGGTTCCGTCGTTTTTTACAAGAAAATAAATGTGACATATTGTAAAAATGAGGAACGAAGAGTTCAAAGTTTTTTTGGGATGAGCAACAAGTTGGTATTTATAACAGTTAAGGCTATTCATCCATCTAAAAATGAGAATTTCTACTTCTGACAAATAACTAGATCTTGAGTCAACTAATGCATGGCCATTGAAGAGAATTGATATTGAAATGATATACAAAAAAAATCGAAATATTTTTTCCTGTTTTTTCCCGCGTGCCGGCAAAATAACGAGAAACGCTCGCTAAATACGTGAATGACACAAATATGATTGTAGATTTTTCAAACTTGCCCAAGTTATTGTTAACACTATTGGGCATGTCATCAGATAATTATAATTCTCATAAGTCCTACCGTTTGATTACCATAAACGATTTAGTTGCCTGAAAGTTTTTACAAAATTGTATGCGATTATAATTAAATCTGTATCGATAGAACGGCAAGACTTATGGAAATTCTAATCATCTGATGACATGCTCAATAGTGTGAACAATAACTTTGGCAAGTTTCAAAACTCTACAATCATTTTTTGTGGCATTGACGTATTTAGCGTTTTTGGTTTTTTGCCGGCACGCGGCAAAAAAAAACAGGAAAAAAATTCCTTTTTTTTTCCATCATTTTAATATCAATTCCCTTCAATGGTCATGCATCAGTCAACTCAAAATCTAGTTATTTGTCAGAAGTAGAAATTCTCATTTTTAGATGGATGCCTTAAAACAGTATAACAATATAAGAAAAACAGTAAGAACAGTAAGAACAGTAAGAACAGTAAGAACAAAGTAAAAAAGGAAAACTGAAAAAAACTAGGAATCGATAATAACATTATAACAGAGGCGATCATGGACTTGATAGTTTCAAAATCAATGTATGTATATATAGCTTTCAAATTCTCTCAATTTTGCCACACACGCTCATCTGTCCCTATACTCGGTTCTTTTGATTTTTTTTCTAAATGATCTATTGTCAAAATTCAATTACATACATAATGCACATTTTAGGGGAAAATGTTCATGAAATCCCGTTTGCAATTTTCTGGAATTTTTGTTTGCGTCTTTTCTTCATTCATTTTTTTATATATTTTTCCATACACCCACACGCTCACTCCTCACTCAGCTCGCTTCAGTTGTTGTCAACGAAGCGTTCTCCTACATATGAACAAAACCCAACAAACAAAAAACAAACAAGTCCCAATAGTAAAAAATTACCTTGTTTATAGCCCTATACGTCGCTTTTCCTCTCTCAATTTGGCCACACGCGTCAAGTGTTAGCATCTTTAATTGTTGTTTGAATGTAATAAAATTCACTGACTATTTTTATTAAATTATAAAAAAACATATTATTTAGCATCGTTTGCGAGATGAGCTCGAATAGGCATTATTTTAGTTTTATTCTTCATAAAATAAATGATATTTCCAAAAGTTTCAATAAAAATAAAAACCGAATGATTCTATCAAAGCAAGTGCTTTCAAGAGGATCTATCTTCCACACGCTCATCCGTACACTCTGCTCCTCTATAGCGTTCTCCCCATTGACCCTCCACACACACACACATACGCATCTCCGCCATCTTTGCCGCAGCCTACTTGCCGTCGTGCGTGAATTGATTGGTAATCCGCGCCGGTCGAATCACGGAGAGCGGTCACCGACCCTGTCCCATGTGTCGTGTGTAATGTATGCACGCCGAATCATCGGGTCGTACGTACCGTTCGGAGGATAAGAGGCCATCCTCTTCCGCCTGACCAAGAGACACGACTCCCAGGGGAGGGGGGGGGGGGGATGAGGAAGGAGGCTCTATGGTGAGAGGTTGGGAGGAACAAGCAAGTCTTATAATTGGATCATTATTATTATTTTTATTATTATTATTATTTTTTTAATAACATCGAGACTTGATACAAAATCATTGTTCCCCAATTAAGGCTAAGGATGAAAGATAGGATCTTTTTTTGGGGAGGGGGGGGGAGTTTAACGACGCACTGTAATGATTACTAAGATCTATTGGCGTCGGATGAATGATTAATGAGATGATGGGATGATGTGATGAAGGTTTTTATGGGTAGTGGGAAGGATAGTGGGAAGGAAGCGGTCGTGGCCTACATTGTGGGAACCATCCCGGCATTAGCCTAGACTACAGAGGGAAACCACGAAAAACCCCTGTAAAGATGGGCGGTGGCGGGGATCGAACCGGGTCCGATATGTCCCTTCACCTCCCGGATCACACGAGGCAAGTGAGCTAACCACTCAGCTACTGTGCCGGTATAAAGATAGGATCGTTTGGACGGGGCAACACAAGGGCGATCTTACCACCCCATTTTGGATTTGAATTTTTGCAATTTCTCATTTTAGCCCCATGGATCATATTCATGCACATCACGCCTATAGAGATAAAGAAGGCCGTATCAATTTGAAAAATATTCTGTATTATGTGTCTTTTAGCCAAAATACTTCTCTAATCAAAGTGTCTTAATACTGGTTTTTATGTAATTATTTTTTTCTTACAATCTTGCACAACTCTCTACTTTTTTCGTTACTTGATGTAACTTGATTGCTTAAAATCAATAGTAATCAAAGAAACCTCACACCTCGTAAGTAGAATGTAACAAATCACTCAATGTTTTTCTTTTTTTCTTTTTACTTCAACTACCTTATTATTTTTAATGTTTGAGAAATACGTCCGAATTTGAATTGTACTCATAATTCACTATTTTAACCCACAGTTAAGCCTTTTTGAAGGGCTTTGTGGATGTTTTTTTGTTGTAATTGTGTTTTTCTGTATCAGTGTATGTGACCAATAAAAAAAAAAAAAAAAAGGAGAGGGGAGGGGGAATTGCGCGAGAAGGGAGGGAGAGGGGGGGGGTCTGATGAGGCAGATTAAGGCGCGGGAAATAGTAGAAAGAGGCGCGTGGTGGACTTTATGAATGAAGCGCGCGTCGTGAATTACAATCAGTCAATCCCTCGCCCAAATATCTCTCACCTATAACTCATCGATCACCGAGCTGCATAATAAAAATAATCATTTATTCATTTATTTATTTATATTGGGCGTAACGTCGCACTGTATACTGATGATTAAGATCTATTAGCGTCGGTGAATGATATATGAGATGAAGGGATGATGAGGTGAAAGGTTATTTCATCTGGTGATTTTGGATAGTGGGAAGGAGTCGGTCGTGGCCTGTTGTTAAGGAACCATCCCAGTATTGACCTGAACGATAGGGAAACCACGAAAAAGCCTTGTCAGGATGGTCGACCATGGAGGGAATCGAACCCCGATCTCCCGAATTACGGTTCAGTGTGTTACCACTCGGCCACGCGTCTCGGTGAAATGCCTATTCATAAGGGTTTGTATACAGTGAAATTACATAAATTAAAGAAATATAAGCCCGTAGAATAATATAATTGAACAGATTGATATATAGAATAAACCTTACTGTGTAAAAAAACGTGGTGGCATGATATTCGAAATAAACACAAAAAATAAATAAAAGATAATAAAAAAATGTGAACACGATAATATTATTGCATATAAAAATATGATTTTATTATCATCCTCATTTCGAAAATGTATTTGTATTTAATTATAATTATTTAATTATATTCAACTTTAATATGTTTTCGATGTTGAAATTTTGGTCACATTTCATTTAAGAATCCACGGGAGTCGATTTAACGAAATATTCAGTTTTTTTTTGTGACAACTTTTGAATGGTATGATTTATAAACATTCTGATGCAGAGGCACACAACTATTTTTAATACCTTCAATACAATATAATTGAAAACTATTCAACTCATGACTCATAATTTTCATTGCAAGCTATTTAAAAAGTCGAAAAAAAATCAGCTGTACACGCTTGACAATTGTGCGATATGAGTTAAATAGTTTAAATAGTTGAATAGTTTAAATAGTTAAATAGTTAAATAGGTTAATAGTTAAATAGTTAAATAGTTCAAATAGTTTAAATAGTTAAATAGTTTAAATAGTTAAATAGTTAAATTGAGGAAATATATATGTTTATCCCGTGTGAGAATTTTGATATCTCATACCATTCAAAATGTAACACCAAAAAACTGATACTCCGCTGAATCGACTCTAAAGCTGGATTTCCATGCACGCGATTCTCATATCGCGCGATACCATGTCGTGCCGCCATGACGCGCGATACCATGTCGCGCGTCATGGCGGCGCGCTCGGATGTCGAACAAACCTCAACTTTCGTGAAGCGATTCGCGACTTGTCCCTGATTGGTCAGTGGTCTGCCGCCTCGCGACTCTGAGCCGCCATGACGCGCGACATGGTATCGCGCGATATGAGAATCGCGTGCATGGAAATCCAGCATAAAGCACTCTAACTACTCCGGTGTATACGATAAACTAAACGTAGATTTTAAAATTATTTCTGAGCAGTTCTAATCTGTGGGCCTATACGGGATACTCCAAAGGCAAACGATGAATGAAAAGCTCATTCAGTTGTAGGTGTCACCAAACCACGCAAGGCATTTGCTCCAGTTAATTGTAACTAGGGTATAATCTCAATCAATGACCGGCTCTGACCACTCTTTATGTCCCAGTATATACATTACATATACATATACATATATGTATGCTCGGACATATAAGAGCAAGTCCAAACGGGTGCTATTATTTGAACTCAATGATAACCGCCAAGACAGGCCATTGACAGCTATAACCTCTCTCTCTCTCTCTCTCCTCTCTCCTATAACAGGACAGTTCATTGGGCATGCGCAGTCACGTATCGCATCTAGAGGTATGCGCGATGCGTGCAGTGCGTGACGCATGTAGATCGGGTGTCTCGGCTGTGCGGACGATCGGGCGGTTTGGTGATGCGGAAGTGTGACACCTTTAATCCATGTGGCTGTGAGCTATGATCAAGGTGTATAGAGAGAGGTGAGAGAGATTCATGACTACGTGAGATGCATGTATATGGACTTGACTACTTTTCATCACAATATATATATATATATATATATATATATATATATATATATATATATATATATATATTTATATATATATATATATATATATATATATATATATATATATATATATATATATATATATATATATATATATGGAGACAAGCACTAAAATACAAATTCTGCGTGGATAGTATCTTTATTTATATTGGGTTCAACGACGCACTGTACTGTTGACTATGGTCTATTGGCGTCGGTGAATGATATATGAGATGATGGGATGATGAGATGAATGGTTTTATTTTATCAGGTGTTTTTGGATAGTGAGAAGGAGACGATCGTATCCCAGTATTGACCTGAACGACAGAGAAAAACTTCGAAAAAAAAACTGATGAGATGGTCGATCATGACAGGAATGGAACCCCGGTCTCTTGAAGCACGGTTCAGTGTGCTAGCCACTCGATTACTCGTCTGAGTCAATGTTGAAATAGGTTATCTATAATCATTTCTCGAGTAATTAGTTTTCATGGGTGTAATAAAAAATGGATTCTTTTATTTTTCAGATGTTGGTCATTATAGGCCCTATACTATAAAAATATTGCCGCAATAGAGTAGGCTCATAGAATATTTGAGACCCGCTATATAAAAAGTACTATGTTGATTTTTAGTATAGATAGTTTCAATTTCAGCTAATTCACTAACCCATGTCTTTTAAGGCGTCCCCACAGTTCCCAAAGAGCAGAAAATTCTCGCCAGGAAGATTTTGATGATGTAAATAATCAAAAAACTTGAACCGTGCGGGATACAAAATTTAAACAATCACATCATCTCATTTGGCTAATTCTGTCACATAAAAAATGACAAACAATTGTTACCGTAGCAATATAATGAACTGGTGAATTATCAAAGATTGTGAATGGTTGAAACCAACTGGTGGACATTGTTGTCTGCCTCTTAGAACAATGAGTGACGTCACTTGACAGGAGCCTATAGTATAGACAATATTTGTCGAAAATGCTAATGACTCAAATTTTATTATTCACCTCATTGCGTATATCTTTAGGCCTACACTTACAAATAATACGTAACATATTGTGAATGTTCATTATGGATCGTGAGCATTCTATAAGATGGGCCCACTTTTCCGAATGGTGTGAAACAGTTTCACTGAAACCTATACATTCAACCGGAAATCACTGATGCGATCGTTCGTAGACCTATGTTATACAAATATTACGCAGTGGGTGGGTACCCCTTAAGTCTTAACAAATATTAATATTCCTAATTTCACGACTAAGCTTTATTGACACCTTTGCGTGTTCTAATTTCTGCTGGCCGCATGTAAATCTTATCTTCCAGCTCTGCGCATTGTTGTTCTGTTGCTGGCCGTGTGTGATGAATGCAAAGACCATGAGATTCCAAAGCCATCTAGACTGACCGTATGTGATTAACGCGACTGTATATGCGGTAATCGCGATCTTAATAACCGTGATTAACACTTCCGTGAAATCATAATGACTTGTTTTTAGTGTTTTATTCACAGTGGCGGTGGCGTGAAGATAAATATCGGGACATGAGCCTATAAGTGCTGAGTGGATGGAAGACGGTAGGAAAATGTAAAAATCTTCAAAGTATATTTCAATAAATGAGAGATTATGTTATAAAAAAATCAACTCATTGAATATACATACTTTTTTTCTAGATGTTGATAAAGAAATTACCAATTTGAATACCTCAAAGAAAAATAAAGATTTTCATTGAGTATAAGCCCACTCCATAATACTGAATTGAATGAGAATAATTAGGGAAATATTTCTGAAATAATTTCTAAAATATTTCTGAAATTGAGATGTTGATTTCTAGTTTTCTCTAAAATTGGGGAAATAAATATCGTGATTATTAATTAAAAACTAGTTTTGTGGTTTTGATGTCCTTTAAATTCGCTCATCCAGTTACTCAAGATGTCGACTGTACGCATGCGTGCCCAGTTGAATGATCTGGCCGCTGTGATTGGCTGAAAATAGTGACGGTGGAGAGGAAAGGGGGAGGAGCCATATCCCACAGCATCTCTCTCATCTCCACCGCTGAATGGACCAGATATTAACAATACCCGGCGTCAGGCACCGCCCCCCTGATGCAAGACTACATCCAGTCACAGCCTTCTTCATGGCGTTCTCGAGCCAACAATCAACCGAGTAACAATAATCTGAAACGAAAATGTATTATTGATGATTTATTTGATAAAATGAAGATAGATATATTTGTGTGCACGCAAGAAGAATGTTGTCTACAAACAAACAAAAACAAACAATTATTATCTTCATTATTTTTGTATTACATTGGAATTTTTACGGAAATTATATGATATTCCAAGACAAAGTTTACGATAAGGACAAAAACTGTTTATTCCGACAATTGTCAAATACCTAAATTTGAAACGAGAATTTGTGATGGACGATTTTTTCACAATCATTAGGTCAGTATAGACAACCTTCTAGTTCTTTCGTGGATATAAATTTAGGAAAAAAAAAACGCGTTTGTTACTAGAATTGCGTTATAGTATACAAAAAGGATGAGTGAAAAATTGGAATTGGAATATAACCTTTCACGAACATTCACAATTCATCAAAATGCATATATTCACATGTATTATAATGTATTGTGTATCAAAATAAATAATAATAATATAAATATTCGTAGTTTCTTCCAAGTGAATTGGAAATATAATAAAATAATACTCATCAAGTTTTTTAAAATAACAATTATTAGTCTACTCGGAAAAGAATGACTCATTATTGATGTTATATTAACAAGTAAAACCGGGAACAAATGAAGTCATTGTTCCCAAAATGAAGACCAAGCATGAGAAGGTAGGATCGTTTGGACGGAGGGCACCAC
>OZ023337.1:32101037-32106037 GCA_964007535.1 Brachyptera risi
AGCTTAAAGGAGATCGCAACTCTGAAAATAGATCTTAATGATACATGTTGATAATATTTATTTCCCTAATTTTAAAGAAGACTAGAAATTATTTGACGACTCGTAGTCTCCGCCCCTTTGACGTCACAAATCATACCGTCCAATCAACAGGGCTGTTATAGAACTGTAGTCAAATTGAAATGTCAAATCGGGGTATCTTCAAATGACTACAAATGATATATATCCAACTGGCTTACCGGTAAACCACGCCTATTTCGAGTCGTCAATTGCATATATATATTTTTTTTTTGATCCTCTATAGAATCAATGAATCGCGCCATGACGTGGACATTACCAATTCTTTATAGCAATTTAGAAACATTGAAAGAATCGAGTAATGCCTACGTCACGACTCAGAAAAAGGTCTGGTTCCTGTAAGACAAATGAGTTGATTACAATTTTTGGAATTGAGATGATGATTTCTAGTTTTCTACCAATTGAATTAGGGGAAAACCATCGTCTTCACTTTTAAAATCGAATTCAGGAAACTCAACAAATTAGCCGAATTAGCCGTGAGAGCAATGTTTGCATGCAAACTTCAAACAGTGTTCATGATTTTATATAGGCCTACACATATCAAGCTGTGAGGACAATCAGATCACAAATTAACAGAAACTTGATAATTGAGTGATGATAAATTAGATCAGCTGATATAGACAAGTCATCCCATTGGCTGTTTCTCACTGATCAGTTGTCGGTTGTGAATATCTACATGCAAACCTGTGCTCTTATACCGGTGGGCCATATAAGGAAGAGAAAGATTATAGGCCCTATAAATCAAAAATCGCAAAAATTTCGTTAAGAACGTGATCTTTCTTCAACACAAAGAATTTCATGCTGTTGAAAGATGTAGTTTTTACCCACAACAATTTTTAAAAATTAAAAATTGGAGTTTTTTTCATAGTAAAAAAATATTTTCCCACTAAATATCACAAGTATATAAACGAATATAAATGTGATAGCCTGCACAAGTAGCTCAGTGGTTGACGCGCTCGCTCGGTTGCATGGTTCCTTTACAATATAGGCAACGACCGCTTCCTTCTCACTATCCTTCCCATCAGTATGAGAAAGATTCAATAAATCTCAGTCATCATTATAGTGCGTAGGCCCACGTCGTTTAACTTGATAAATAAATAAAAACCTCCGTGACATGTAGGTTCGTTATATTTGTAGACCATAACTCCGCTTTCGTGAATATATATATATATATATATATATATATATATATATATATATATATATATATTCAAATATATATATATATATATATATATATATATATATATATATATTCAAATATATATATATATATATATATATATATATATATATATATATATATATATATATATATTCAAATATATATATATATATAAATGCATATATATATATATATATATATATACATTTATATATATATATTTGAATATATATATATATATATATATTAAATTATTTATATACTATAATATTTATGTATATATAATTTTAATGTTCCCGCCAATTTGTGTTGTGAACCAGCCTCTGAGTGCACAGCCGTGTAAGTCCGCTGAAGAAGGCAGTGAGTTGATTGTTGAATTATCTTGGCCCGTCGGATTCATCTAATAAGACATCTTATTAGAATGCAAAAGAAGATGAGATCGAAAAACTATACACCCATGGAAAGTTGCATCCCATTACATTCGAGATTAATCTCAAGATTTAAATAATTCGAATAATATACCGGTAATTATGTTATGACATGTTTAATAATACTATAATTTATATTTGCATTGCTAATGCGGTGTCTAGGTGGTTGTTAGGGGAACAGGTTTCGAGTGGACGTAACTATAGATGAAGATGGGAGATGGTTGGTTAAAGATGGAATGTGTAACAGTAAAGTTGAGAGATATTAATTGTCTTAAAACTGAATTACTTTTATTATAGAATTATTTAAATGAGTTAGATTTACAGTTGTTGTGTTTATTTTTTGTAATAACAGTTCAATTTTGTAGTAATAATATTGCAATAGCTTTCAGAAATTTGTATCGAGTTTTTATTTTATGAATTTTTGTAAATTATTTTCAAACTATTATGTTAATGTAATTGCGATGATAAGTTAAGAATATTTGTCATAAGATCATCAAAAATTAAATTGTTACTTGGGATAGATGATGAAAATGATGGATAGGCTCAAATGTGAGAGCTCCCAAATGAATCGATTGTATATTATCATGAATCATAAATGAATAGATAATGAATTAATAATAATAAATCCTTGATGAAATTACTGGAAGGAATATTGAAATGTCTTTACCAAACAAATCAATGGACCAAAAAAAAAGACTATTCAATTTAAAATTTAAAATGTTGTTAAAAAATAAGTTATTTAGTAGGCCCCATTTAAATTTCCATGTATAGATGAAAAATATATCATTCAACATTTTTCGGGATTTATTGAAAATTGACTGTTTAAAACTTGCAGCAAATGATTGAATATAATCACTTTTTCTGACATAATTCTTCGACTGAATAAAATGTCATCACGTGAACAACTTATCCAAGTTCACTTTGTTGGCCACCAACAAAGAAATCCCAATCATATCACCCATTGTTGAAACAATGTTCACCAAAAAATACCGTCATACTGAGACGAGTGACCGAGTGATTAATACACTGAACCGTCATTCAGGAGACAGAGGTTCGATACCCGCCATGGTCGACCATCCTGACAGGGGTTTTTCGTAGTTTCCATCTGTCGTTCAGGTCAATACTGGGATGGTTCCTTAACAACAGGCCACAATCGACTCCTTTTCACTATCCAAAAACACCTGATAATATAACTTTTCATCTCATATATCATTCACCGACGCCAATAGATCCTAGTCATCAGTAGAGGCCTACAGTGCGTCGTTAAACTCACTATAAATGAAAAGATATTATCCAGTCATAAGCCCAGCTCGCTGCAATGCTATGGTAACCGTTGTTATTCATTGGTTCCTTGTAAGACGGCTGTTCCATCAAGCGGATACACCTACTTCAAGAGTTAGTGGAGGAGCCGGTTATGGTTCAAAACCTGGCCCCTCCACGATTATATAACTTGGGATTACTCTTCTATCTGATCAACTATTTCTGAGATTTGTTTCAATCACTGAATAGATAATGTTTTTGGATTAAAGGAGGTAAAAGTAGTCACATTTTCGGTAACGATTATCAATTACAAATTACATTATTAAGTTAGGAAAACGCCATATATGCGTTGTGTTAGACGAGCGGATGGTAATAGTATGTCGAATTTTTTTCCAAAATTTTGCCCACATTCGCCAATTGGGTGACATTTGAGTTAGAAATAAGGAAAAAACTGCTTCGAGTGGTACCAATTTAGCACATTTCATAGTTTTTCTTCGAAATGGCTGACCCGATCAAGCTGAAAGTTCTCAGGAATGTTCATCAGAATGTAACTCAACTTCACGCAAAATTTCATTTCTTTGGGAAAATCAAAATATTTTCTTTTTTCCGTTATGTTATTCTAATGAGTATTTTTGAAATTTCTAAAATTCATAAAAAAAAGTTATCATCCAATAATACCAAAAAGCTATACAGACCTAAGCTAGATAAGGAACCATGAAAAAAAAGTATGAAGTTGATAGCTGTAGCCGTTTGACCTGTGGAGAACCGACAAAAAAACATTGAAAAAAAAAAAACGAATACCAATTTTTTTCAGTATGTCAAATTGAATCCTCGCTAAAGCTCGTCTAAAAATCAATGAATAAAACTATAAATCCAATTACCAGCCATCACTCAGTGCCTTCATTCTCATTTTTGTCTGAATAATCAATCTTATCGAATGTTGGGTTTATTGTTCACTTGAAAAATGATTCTATGTTATAAACATGAAATAATTAAGAATAAAAAAGGATTATTTCATCAATATCCTCTAAGCCCTCGTTCACACTAGGATCACTAACTGTAGTTAAGCTAACTGCAGTTAGCATCATGGATGACACCGTTCTTAACTGAGTTAAAGTGTTCACACTGACTGCGATGAAATGGTTGTTAATTTTTATATTGCTTTCAAAGATTTACAAATTTTCTGTTGATATCTCGCCTTGTTTTTGAACAAAGCCATCTATATAATTCGAAAGATGTAATTAATATAGAGGGCCTTGCTTTGAACCAACAATGTGACGATACGAATGATGTTGCTCTTTGAGAAGGCGGTGAATTTTGATCGCAGTTATCTAACTGAGTTCTAGAAACTTAGTTAAGACATAACTAGAGTTAACTACTAACCAAGTTCCGTTCATATTATAACTTAACTAACGTTATCTACTTGACTGTAGTTAGATTCTGTAATGTGAACGAGGTATAAGGGATGAAGTAATTATGACCTTGCAGCCGATTCGATTTCATGCCCAGTGTAACAATACGAAAACAAATGATGGGCTAACTGGTCCAAATTTTGAGATATCAATTCAAATTTTGAATAATGTCGAAATAAAACTTTAAATTTCCCAAAAATGATATAATTTTGGCGAAAAAAATGGTAGCAATGTTTCTGATGGTAAGTTTCTGATTCAAATTGATATATCCAATATAAAAACCCAATATAAAAAAGATGAATCAAATCAATCAATCAATCAATAAATCGGAAGTCATTACTCTCTGTGACTGGGAGAGTTTGTGATCAGTGTGCAGAGTGCGTGTACGCATGCGCGTGAAGGAATGCGTGACGTCACGAAGGAGCACACCGAGCCGAATGAGAGCGCAGATCTGGAGACCACGTGATCTACGCGTGTCTAGAGCCACTGATGTCCGGTCATCATTTTTTTTTTCCTCCACTATTTTTTTTTATATGGGTTTTAACGACGCACTGTAATGATGACTAAGATCTATTGGCGTCGTATGAATGATTAATGAGATGATGAGATGAAGGTTTTATGGGTTATGGCAAGGATAGTGGGAAGGAAGTGGTCGTGGCC
>OZ023337.1:32111037-32118537 GCA_964007535.1 Brachyptera risi
GCCCTAATCTCGTCAATTCCAGAATGCTTATTCAAGTCAAGTTTATCAATAATATTTTTTATATGCGCCGTTGTTATATTAGGCATAAGCATAGATTGTAACTGCTCTCTCGGTGTGTATATATTATCACAAGTTATAAAATCACACGAATGTCGAATATTTATTACCTCGTCTATAAAACTTTTAGCAAAACAATTCGCAATAACTAAGCTCGAAAATTTCCGTCCTAAAAAATTATTAATTACGTCATCAACCGAATTCTGTTTTTTCTTTCCAATAAATGTGTTTATAGTTTGCCATGTAGTTTTAATGCAACCCTTTGAGCTCTCAATTGACTTTTTATAAAAAACTATTTTAGCTTTCTCTATTAGTTTTTTAACCTCATTCCTAATTTTGACATAGTCCTCCCTATACATCATTTTGATACATATATTTTTACATTGTTTCCATTTCTTAAATAATTTATCTCTACTTTTAACTCTTTGAACAATATCATAGGTTATCCAAGACTTGACGTTTTCTTTACGTTTATCCTTCAATTCATAATGTGAGGCATATTTATAACAATTGTTGAATTTGGTGACAATGGCATTATACAATTCCGTACAATTGTCGATTTTATTTAGAGTCATCCAGTCGCAATTCGTCAATTTAGTTCTAAGTAATGACTCATTAATTTTGAGTATATAACGACTAGACGATGATTCATCAATATTCTTGGTAATGTGTGTTCTTTCATCGAAAATAATTTCAGTCATAACCATATAATGATCAGACAGTTTCGTTTTAAAGATGGCAGAATTTACGTTTAACGACTCGGACCTCACAAAAACATGATCTATACATGAACTAGTTAGTTTATCTAAACGAATCTCTTCCCGCGTACTTCCATAAATACATTTATTAAAACCATTAGCAGCCAGAAAGTTCTCATAATTACATACATAATTATTATCAATATCAAGGAGATCTATATTAACATCACCAAAAAGCAATACATTACGATCATGTATATTTCTATCAATGTACTTCTCTAATTCTTCAATAAAACTATGTTTATTTAAGTTCGGTGGTCTATATATAGCAATGATATGTATAACTTTTGATCTGTTCAACCTTAACGACCCTGTAAGACCTTCAAAATGATCAAACGTATTAGCTGATGCCACAAAGTCATGTTTTTCTTTAACATATAGAACTAATCCCCCTCCCCTTCTACTACCCCTTAATTTTGTGTAGACATTATAACCATCAAAATGATAAATTATGTCGAGTTCGTTGACATTCACCTCTGTCAGTAATAATATATCAAATTTTCCCACATGATTGTGCAATATTACATTCAATTCATCCCAGTTGCATTTAATGGATCGTATATTTAAATGTAAGAAAGTGTATCCGTGTATAGTACTGAACCATGGATCTAGATCATCAATAATCACTTGTTTAACTGTATCAATCTCATTACCCAAGTCGTTAGGCCAAGTTATCATACAACAGAACAGACAGAATTACGTCAACCAATCAAACAATTTTACTTTCAATGTCAGAAGTGGAGGTGATGTTGATAAACTGACGGGCAGTTTCGTCTTTCCTGACTTATAATATAATATAATAATATTATATTATATATTATTATTATTATATAATATATGATAATATATATATATATATATATATATATATATATATATATATATATATATATATATATATATATATATATATATATATATATATATATATATATATATATTATCATATATTATATAATAATAATAATATATAATATAATATTATAATATTATATTATATTATATTATATATATATTATATTATATTATATATTATATATGAATATATATATATATATATATATATATATATATATATATATATATGTATATATATATATATATATATATATATATATATATATATATATATATATATATATATATATATATATATATATACATATATATATGGAGAGAGTGAGACAGAGAGAGGTTTATTGTATGACTGAGTGACCATAGCAGCCGTATTTGAGGACAGTGTTCCTAACAAACTTTCCTCTCTTATCTAAAACAGAATATAGGATACATTTATCAGTTAAACATCCATCCTATACGACGCTAACTGCACTCCGTTGTCCTCGACTCGAAAGATGGCCAGCTGGGAGCCAACTTCACTTATCTCCGGTGGTAAAATAGCAATTACGTATCTAAACGAGCGGATGTAGCCGTAAGAGAGAAACCGTGTTCTCCTAAAGGAAGTGTACCGCTCTGCGACGTGGCTACGGACACTCATGCTGGTAGCTAGAGGCCCGGCTGATAGCAAGCGGCGTTGTGATTGGTCGAGAGAGAGCGGGAAGGGTTAACGTATTGTGGAGGATGATGATGAGTTGTTTAATCGGTTGTGTAGTTGTAGATTAGTTGGACAATTGTGTTCGTTTAGATTTGAGACAAAAGCGTCAATATGTTTACTTGGAACAACAATAAACTGATGATTATTGTTTGCTTAACGACTCCACCAACAGCTAGGTTGGGGTACGAATGAGCTGGTGATTTTTTTATATTGGGTTTAACGACGCACTATACTTATGGCTACGATCTACTGGCGTCGGTGGATGATGAATGAGATGATGGGATGATGAGATGAAAGGTCATTTTATTATAGGTGTTTTGGATGGTGGGAAGGAGTCGGTCTTGGCCTGTTGTTAAGGAACCATCCCAGTATTGACCTAAACGACAGAAGGAAACCACGAAAAACCTCTGTCAGGATGGTCGACCATGGCGAGAATCGAATCCCGCTCTCCCGAATGACGGTTCAGTGTATTAACCACTCGGCCACGCGTCTCGGTGATTGTGAAACTATGAAGTGATGATGAGTTTAAAGCTGGCCTTCTATGAACATGATTTGCGTTTCATGCACTTTTGCAAGGCGGTGGAA
The DNA here is from genome assembly GCA_964007535.1 of Brachyptera risi. Taxonomy (NCBI): domain Eukaryota; kingdom Metazoa; phylum Arthropoda; class Insecta; order Plecoptera; family Taeniopterygidae; genus Brachyptera; species Brachyptera risi. Next base: position 32,113,990 of record OZ023337.1, read on the forward strand.
TTGAGGCGAGCTCAACAATCAGAAATCACGTCACTCTCGTCACTGATTGGTCGTTTTATCATCATGGCGGCTTAAAAAAACGCTTAGCGAATAACGCAATTTTTTATGACCAGCTTAAGGATGTTCACAAAAACTCATGCCTTATGCTGGATTCGAACCCACGCCCGACGGTGACTTCGGTTTGTAAAACTGACCGAGCCACCGAGGGTGACACGAATAAACATCATGATGGAATATTTTCCATTTTTTCATTTCAGCTGATGGTTTTTCGTGGTTTCCCTCAGTCTCAAGGTGAATATACTGGGATGTATAACTTACAAATTAAAATATTATTGAAAAAATAAAAATGAAAAAAAAAAAAAATTGTATGAAATGGAATTAATACAGTGAAGATGAAAAATGAATAAGGGAAGAAATAAATGATGATGATGAAAAATGAGACAAAATGAGAATGAAAATTATCAAAATTGTGATGAATACAAAAACCAAGCAGAAAGAAGGAGAGAAAATTCAAGAATAAGAAGAAAAAGAGGATCAAGATTTTATGCTTATATGTTTTGATTTTTCCCGTTCCTGAAATTATTGCCCCGGATTTATTGTTTGTTGAATGAGTTATCTTATTATTAATCATTATTTGGGGTGGTGAGATCGCCCTTGCGGTGCCCCGTCCGAACGATCCTATTTTTCATCCATAGCATTAACTGGGGCACATTGATTCTGTATCAATTTCCGATATTATTATTGAAAAATATCTATAGTTTCCGTTTGTATACATTTGTATATATTAAATTTCCATTCACTTGAGGCTCACGTGTTTCTATAGTTGATATGAAGATTCAAACTCAAAGTCGATGTAAAATCTAATGTACCGTGACAGTCAGTACACGTGCACCCACGGTAGAGGCTCGAACCACCCGTGTGTTAGTGGTGTGGGATAGGGGGGACGGTCGCTCGGAACCTTCATTTCTCATGAATACAACTACACACGAGAGATGAAGGCTCGAATCACCCGTGTGTTAGTGGTGTGGGATAGGGGGGACGGTCGCTCGGAACCTTCATCTCTCTTGAATACGTCACAAACGAGAGATGAAGGCTCGAACTACCCGTGTGTTAGTGATGTGGAATTGAGGGGACGGTCGCTGGGAACCTTCATCTCTCGTATCTACAAGTATATATGCCTCTATTAGTACAAATCCTTGTGCTTGTTAATTGAATGGTCTCTAAGAGGACGTAATGAGCCAGCATAACGGATTAACGGCCTCTCTGTCGGCCATACAGTAATCTTTATTACCGACCGTACGTGTCACTCGACTTCCTAAAGCCATCGCGAGAAGACGTACAAGATGTGAGTTACTGACACAGGTAGAACAGTGGCTGGTGCGCTGAACTGTCATGCAGGAGGCTTGGGTTCTATTCCTGACTCGATCATCCACCCTGGCCATGGTTCCATCACGATGTAGTGATACCAACCTATTATATCATAATATAAAGAAGGTGTGCCCACTCACATACTGATAACATGGAGGGTATTTGTGGTTTCTTGCGGTCAGTTCAGAGCCAAAGGTCCCGATTGCCTGTCGCGATTTAGCGGATTCCCTTGTGCACTAGATGTAGATATAAGAGTGGCTACGGTACCGGTGGCATTGTTGAACTCACAAAATCTATCATTCTCGTAATCTACTGGGCCGTGTATAGCATTGTTGAGCATTGTTGTTCTAAATGGTTCGATATAAAAACGACAGTTGTGCTACAGGCAATCGGGACGCTGGACTCGGGAACTGACCCCGGAAATATTTCACTTTCAAGACCCGAGTTGGGTCACCTTATTTATATTATGATAAAATAGGTTGGTATCATTACATCGTGGTCCTATTCTCATCATGGCTGAGACATCACCCACAAGTATATGGTTACCATACGTCCCGGTTTTGACGTGAAAGTCCCGACTTATATTCCCAGGTCCCGCTTCCCGCTGAGATATCAAGGAAGACACTTTTGTCCCGTTTCCACCTCGTCCTTGGCACGCAGTTTAATGACATGCTCGGGTCAAATCATACACTCACAAGAGCAATGAGATAATTTTATTATTGTGCTATTTGTGAACTGACTTACGTCTTGGATCACAGCTGTAGTGATACCGACCTATTTTATCACAATATAAAGAAGGTGACCCAACTCGGTTCTTGAAAATGAAATATTTCCGGGGTCAGAATCTGAGTCCAGCGTCCCGATTGCCTGTAGCGCAACTATCGCTTTTATATCGAACTATTTAAAATAACAATGCTCAACAATGCTATATACACGGCCCAGTAGATTACGAGATTTATAGATTCTGTTAGTTCAACAATGCCACCGGACCGGTACCGAAGCCTCTCTTATTCACATCTAGTTCACAAGGGAATCTGCTAAATCGCAACAGGCAATCGGAACCTTTGGCTCTGAAATGACCGCAATAAACCACAAATACCGTTCATGTTATTAGTATGTAAGTTGGAGCACCTCCTATATATTACGATAAAGCAGGTTGGTATCAATACATCGTGTCTTGGATCAGAGCTGTATGGATACAAAACTGATGCTGAATCCCAATGCAGACTTTCTCCAGAGCTAGAAGACACGAGGGTGAACTGTTGGATCTAAGAGACCGTGAATGTGTTATTATCTCGTATTGTCATGGTATTTAGCTCTCCTAGAGAACAGTATCCAATCAGAGTCTTCAGTATCTTCTAGTTAGTTAGGCCCAGGACGTTATTTCAAGTTGAAGTCGCGGTAAAAGTCCTGGACACTTACCTAATACATCTCGTGCTAGCTCCAAGAGGCTAGAACTCTGATGGTTAATGTTCACTAGGAGAGCTAGCTGTCATGGCAACGTGTCTGGTCTCTGAGTATTTCCACTGTTGTAAGCACAAAATACTAGCCCTGCTCATGAGGTGGGCTTTGAAATGTGATGCATTATTCAGTCCAAGAGACCGTGAATTCGTTGTTATAATATATTTGTCATTGTTGGTAACATTTTTAGTAAACATTAACCAATCAAAGTCCTAGGCTCTTAGAGTTAGCTGGTCATTGGACGAATTTTCACGTATTCATTATAGGTAAAGGTTCTGAGGGCGGTGTGTCAAGACATTTTACGCCCCTGGGCCCAAAATTACCCCCCCCCCCCCCCCTCCTTAACTTTCAGAGCAATTCTTCATAAAAAGTGAGTAATTTTTTAGCATTGTATTTTATCACTCTCTTTATTCAGAAGTTGTTATCTTACAATTCGATTGAAAAAAAAGTATATATATATATATATATATATATATATATATATATATATATATATATTATTGAATACGTACACTTCTTTATCTGAATAAATAGTTAAATACAATTTTATATAGGCCCATAATATTTTTTTTCAATTTCAATTTGCCCGGTGAAAATTTGGCGCCCCTCAATATTTTGCACCCTGGTCCGGATTTCGTGTCTTGATACGGCCCCAATTGAGGCTGAGGATGGAAGGTAGGATCGTTCGGACGAGGGACACCATCTCACTCATCATCCCTGCCCCATGTTTGGTTTGTTTGTTTGTTTGATTGTAGGATCGATCTTCTTGTGCGATGCGAGATATAAAGTATCCATACGAGAAATGAAGGTTCCGAGCAACAGTCCTCCCTAACCCACAACACTAGCGCACGGGTGGTTCGAACCTTCTTCCCTCGCAAAAACGAGTATCACTTTCATCTCATTCCAAGGATTCTTATACACGTCGCTCTTATAACGGCTCGGAACACCCTACTATCAATGTTAAAGTATATGGGAGACTGTCGTTCTACCCCATCAACATGACACGAGTAATTATAAAATGCATTTTTTCCCACGATTAGCATGCATTATTGTTATAGTTTTGACTTGAGATAGTTAAAGGAGCCGATTGGATGTTTCCCCTATGTATTAGAGTAAACGATTAGTAGTTTTGGTCCTCTACTTCTCGGTGAAGATCTTATTAATTTAGCATCCTTGCGAATCTCAGCTGCATGCAAGACACGGGAGAGGAAGGTCGGATACAAATTGAATAATAGTTTAAAAATCGGTGACTGTATACAAATCTCGCTTCAACTTGCAACGTGTAACACTTCTGCATATTGGTTCTCATATAAAATCTTTAATTATAAATGTGACAAATATGTAACATGTATTTTTTTTCTTTTTTTTTTTCATTAGATTCAAATAATACATACATACAAGATTAATCAATACGCTCTTCCACAAAGCCAAAAAGGCTTATCTGTGGGATGATGAATGAAATTAATAGCTTGGACAAGGAAAAAATAAATGAAAACTTTTCAATAGTTATGTAACAATAATAATAATTACCATTATTCAATTATATTCAATGTATATTGTATAAGTTGTATATAATTATCATGTATTTGAATGATATATTGAATATGATATTTGTTATATGGTTCAGTTCAATCGCCCTTGTGGTGTCCCGTCCAAACGATCCTATCTTTCATCCTTAGCCTTAATTGACGAATAGTGATTGACCCGCCCATAAACGTC
>OZ023337.1:32123537-32241037 GCA_964007535.1 Brachyptera risi
AATTTGAAAATTAAAAGTCAATTGGTCAATGGTTTCAGTTTGAAGTGGCATGTTGTGATATGAAATGAAGGTCATCATATATTTTGATTTGATATTTGAATAGTTACTATATGAAACGCCATATATGCGTTGTTAGACGAGCGGAAAGTAATAGTATGTCGACTTCTTTGCCAAACTTTTGCCTACATTCGCCAATTGGGTGACATTTAAGTTAGAAATGGGTAAAAACTGCTTCGAGTGGTACCAATTTAGCACATCTTATGGTTTTTCTTCAAAATGGCTGACCCGATCAAGCTGAGAATTTCCAGAAATGTGTAGGCCTATCAAGATGTTATTCAACTTCACAAAAAATTTCAATTTTTTTGAAAATAAATGTTTTTAATTTTTTTTCCCGCGTGTTATTCTAATGGGTATTTTTGAAATTTCTAAAATTAATCATCAAAATAAAAGTTACCACTCGATAATGCCACAAAACTATACAGATCCAAATTAGATGAGGAACCATAACGAAAAAAAGTTTGAAGTTGATAGCTGTAGCCGTTTGACCTGTGGAGAACCGACAAAAAAACATAAAAAAATAAAATGAAAAAAAATATAAAAACGAACACCAATTTTTTTCTGTATGTCAAATTGAATCCTCACTAAAGCTGTCAATCATAACCGAGTGCAATAATTCCGTCACAACATTAGAGAACTAATGGTTTAAAGGAGTGGAAGTGTTGTGGGAGGGGTGAGGAAGGGAAAGGATCAATTGCAAAAGTAAAGGTAGAAAATCTCACGCAACACATGCATGACCCTGACCTCTCAAGTGCTTTGGGCTAAGGGCTTTGGTGTTGATAATCTCGAGAAGTAAACATCTGCTGATGGAATAAGTAATTCATTCATCAAATATTTTTCAAATGAAATCCAATAAGATATCGCACACTAAACAAGAAATTTTTCGCAACTCGATTATCTTTCAAAAATGAATACTAGGCAAATAAATGATTATAATTCATTAATGGATGATTACTATACCCTTCATGTTCTAATATCAAATTTTCTGAATTTATTCCAATTTATTTTCTATTCAACTCAATTTGTTTTTAAATTGATTATATATCTTGATCAATGCATTGATTAAGTAAGACCTAGTTGAAGATGTATTATTTTGTCGCGCTGGAAAATCACAGAGTTCAAAGAGCTGGGAGTGCCCTAGGGTGCCCTAGATGTGGGTATGTAGCACCCCTTACACTGATTATCTGGGCATTGAAAATGAAAGTTATGTAAGTCTGAGAAAGGAATTCAACCCACAAAAAAAAAAACATCAATAAAGTGAGAGATTCTCTAAGAAAGTTATACAACTCAGGTCCTAAATCCACGTCCACACTTTCCTCCACTTCTCTCTCCTCTTAATCACCCTAATGAGTGACACCATCCTCGTCTTTGCTTTTCCACCATCTCAACACTTCCCAACTTTCCTCCTGTCTTTCTTCCTCTTCTTACATCACATCTTCTCCTTTCCTCTTCCACCATCTCAACACTTCCCAACTTCCCTCCAGTCTTTCTTCCTCTTCTTACATCACACCATCTCCTTTCCTCTTCCACCATCTCAACACTTCCCAACTTCCCTCCAGTCTTTCTTCCTCTTCTTACATCACACCATCTCCTTTCCTCTTCCACCATCTCAACACTTCCCAACTTCCCTCCAGTCTTTCTTCCTCTTCTTACATCACACCATCTCCTTTCCTCTTCCACCATCTCAACACTTCCCAACTTTCCTCCTGTCTTTCTTCCTCTTCTTACATCACACCATCTCCTTTCCTCTTCCACCATCTCAACACTTCCCAACTTTCCTCCTGTCTTTCTTCCTCTTCTTACATCACACCATCTCCTTTCCTCTTCCACCATCTCAACACTTCCCAACTTCCCTCCAGTCTTTCTTCCTCTTCTTACATCACACCATCTCCTTTCCTCTTCCACCATCTCAACACTTCCCAACTTTCCTCCTGTCTTTCTTCCTCTTCTTACATCACACCATCTCCTTTCCTCTTCCACCATCTCAACACTTCCCAACTTCCCTCCAGTCTTTCTTCCTCTTCTTACATCACACCATCTCCTTTCCTCTTCCACCATCTCAACACTTCCCAACTTTCCTCCTGTCTTTCTTCCTCCTCTTACATCACACCATCTCCTTTTCTCTTCCACCATTCCATCACTTCCCAACTTTCCTCCAGTCTTTCTTCCTCTTCTTACATCACACCATCTCCTTTCCTCTTCCACCATCTCAACACTTCCCAACTTCTCTCCAGTCTTTCCTCACTCTTCTTACATCACACCATCTTCTTTCCTTTCCCATCTTCTTTCCTTTCTTCCCAACTACCCTCCAGCCTTTCTCCCTCTTATTACATCACGCCATCTTCTTTCCTTTCCCACCATCTCATCAACACTTCTCAACATCCCTCCACTTCTTCCTCTTTACCCACACCATCATCTTCTTCCCTCCTACCATCTCAATCAACCACACTTCCCAACTCCTCCCCCCCTTCTTCCTCCCCTCACCATCACACCCTCCTCTCCTATCTCCTCTCAACGCTGACGAATCCACTCCTCGATATCTCTCTTCACCGCCACCACGATCTCCTCGGGCGGCATCATGCCGTCGATCAGCTTCACCCCCTCCCTCTCCTCCACCTCGCCCCTGTGCGCCTGGTAGGTAGGCCACACGGCCAGGTCGAAGTACCCGGGCTTGTCGGGCTTGGCGAAGTAGCGCCGGCTGCGACGGCCGACACATTCCTCTCGGGACAGTGTGAAGTAGTACCTGAGGTCGCACGCTGAGAAGAGCGGCGCGTAGTTCAGGATGGTGTGGCCGTCGATCAAGAGGATGTTGCGGGTGGAGGTGCCAGGTTGTTCGTTGGCGGACATTAGGGCTGAAATTAATTGAAATTGATTAATTTCATTGAATGCATGAATTATTGACGTCTAACTAGCAGTTTGATGTTGTTATCACCATGGTTACACATGCTATTAATTGTGTTCACTAACTCTCGGATAAAGGCTAACTGGACTTGGGTAACATCGGGCCTGAGACGGTTGCCGATGAAATATAGGTTGTCAACCCAAACACAGAAGACTATTAATTTCTAAACAATTATAAACAATATGATAGAAATTTTCTATCATATTGTTTATAATTGTTTGAATAAAATAAATAAATATATATATATATATATATATATATATATATATATATATATATATATATATATTTATATATATATATATATATATATATATATATATATATAAATATATATATATATATATATATATATATATATATATATATATATATATATATATATATATATATATATATATGTATATATATATATATATATATATATATATATATATATATATATATATATATATATATATATATATATATCTATATATATATATATATATTTATATATATATATATATATATATATATATATATATATATATATATATATATATATATATATTTATTTATTTTATTCAAACAATATATATATATATATATATATATATATATATATATATATATATATATATATATATATATATATATATATATATATATATATATATATATATATATATATATATATAATTCATTATATATATTAATATGAATATCTAAATAATATTAACAATTTTCTAAAAAATACAAGAGCAGAGAAGAGTAAAGAAGATCATGGTGAAAAGATTCAAGATTTTTTTTCTCCGATGTAAATGTTTGAATTGTGTTCTCCCTGGAATTATCAATTCAAGATTCATCGTTTGTTTAATGAGTTGTATTATTAATTATTCTTTGTGGTAGAAAGATCACCCTTGTGGTGCCCCGACCGAGCGATCCTACCTTTCATCCATAGCCTTAATTGGGGAACAATGATTTTGTATCAAGTTTCGATATCGATGGAAAGAATTCAAAAAGAATTCAAATCAACTTTTCATTTTCATTTATTTTGTTCTTTACATGTAATACAGTCGATCGTGGAAGTTATGAAAATGTGAATTCCCCAATTATATACATTCTTGGGCTGGGGAATTGTCAGGATTAACATGATATAAGCCATTGGAAGCATGAAAAAGGTGTGTAAATGTCAATCTTAAAGTTGAAAGTTACTAGTTTTGATGTTTCCAATTTGTTATTACTTATATAAACATATATAATTCAATAATTTTGTAGAAGAAGAAGCTGAAAACTGAAACTGAAATCAGGACCCTTACCTAATGCATCCTGTGCTAGTGCTGGCCAGACCCAAGAGGCCAGGACCCTTAACTAATAAATTTCGTGCCAGGCCTAGCTGGCTCCAAGAGGCTAGGACATCGATTAGTCAATCTTCACTAGTAGAGCTAGTTGTCAAGGCAACGTGTCTGGTCTCTGTATATTTCCATTGTTGTTAGCACAAAATCCTAGCCCTACTTATGAGGTAGGCTACGAAATGTGATGGAATTATTCAGTCCAAGAGACCGTGAATCTGTTTTCATCATATTTTGTCATTGTTGGTAGCTTTTTTAGTGAGCATTAACCAATCAGAGTCCTAGCATCTTGGAGCTAGCTAGCTCTAGCACAAAATTTCGAGTGGTTTATTAGGTAAGGGTCCAGGACTTTGGTTGGTTAATATTTACTAAAAAAGCTACCAACAATGACAAAATATTATAAAAACAAATTCACGGTCTCTTGGACTGAATAATTTCATCACATTTGGAAGCCCACCTCATATAAGCAGGGCTAGGATTTTGTGCTAACAACAATGGAAATACACAGAGATCAGACACGTTGCCATGACAGGTAGCTTTCTTAGTAAACATTAACCAATCAAAGTCCTAGCCTCTTGGAGCTAGCCAGCACTAGCACGGGATGTATTAGGTAAGGGTCATGATCTATAACTAAAACTAGAACTGGAACTAAAAGGGGAATTAAATTTGTTTTCTTCATATTATTAGACGAGCTTTAGCGAGGAATCAATTTGACATACTGAAACAAATTGGAGTTCGTTTTTATGTTTTTTTGCTTTTTTATGTTTTTTTGTCGGTTCTCCACAGGTCAAACGGCTACAGCTATCAACTTCAAACTTTTTTTCGTCATGGTTCCTCATCTAACTTAGATCCGTATAGTTTTGTGGCATTATTGGATGATAACTTTTTTTTTATGAATTTTCGAAATTTCAAAAATACCCATTCGAATAACACGACGGAAAAAAAAAAAAAAATATTTTTATTTTCGAAAATAATGAAATTTTGTGTGAAGTTGAATTACATTCTGATACACATTTCTGGAAATTCTCAGCTTGATTGGGTCAGCCATTTTGAAGAAAAAACATGAAATGTGCTAAATTGGTACCACTCGAAGCCGTTTTTACCCATGTATAACTTGAATGTCACCCAATTGGCGAATTTAGGAAATAGTTTGACAAAGAAGTCGACATACTATTACTTTCCGCTCGTTTAACAACGCGTATATAGCGTTTTCCTAGTGTATTACTCAACTCACCTTTGACATCTCTATGAATCTTCTCCATATCGATACTGGAATTGAGTTCCCAGTTGACGGCGTCCATCCCCTCGACTCTCACGTGACGCGCGTCGGTTTTCGCCAGGAAGTAGTTGTCGGCGCCGACGACAAACGTCTGCCAGTCGGCCGGCAAACAACCGGCGATCGTGTTTGCCAGCGTCGTTTTACCGCCGCACGTGACCCCGGCCAACCCGACCACAATCCACATCGCGCGGTCGGTCGGTAAAAACAGTACGACGATTCGTAGAGTCGACACTGCTGAAATCATTTGTACACTTTGAAAAATGAAAAATGAAGAAAAATCACTCACAATTGAAAAAAAAAATCAAATCGAATCAAAAATAATCATTCAAGATGAAAAAATCAAGGCAAATCAGAAAAATCATAATGAAATCAGAAAAATCACTCTAAATGAAATGAAGGGAAATAAATTAATTGGATGAGCGAAGCAAAGACTCAATTTCACCATACCCGAAAAAAAAGTACTTGTTTTTTATTTTCATTTTATTTTGTTCGCGCTCCACAGGTCAGACGAAAATTCAAAATTAGTTGAAACTTGGTACACACAAGTATCGTTATCTAATTCGATACTGTATAGTTTTGAGGCACGATCGGTTGAACCACTCCTGAGAAAACTCATTTCAAAGTTTTCAAAAATCCCATAAGAATAACCCAGAGAAAAAAAATCAGGAAAAATATTTCATCCGAGAGAATTCAAATTTTCAGGGAATTTTAATCTGATAATGATACACATTATTCAAGTTGTGAGCTCTTGAATGAACAATTTCAAGCGCAGAACGAAACTTGAATTTTGAAACAAATCTAATGACAAATTATAGATTATAAATGCCACAATTAGTGGTGAAACTGAAATAATTCAGATTATTATTATTATTATTATTATTATTATTATTATTATTATTATTTATTTGATACACAATACATTATAATACATATGCATTTTAAATGTTGTGTATCGCTGGTGGTAAGAATAGAGCAAGCCCCGTAACAACATGTGCCTTACCACCAGCCTAAACTAAGATAACTAAATTAACATACTGGAATAATAATATATAACATTTAAGGAATAGAAAATTGGAATAAAATAACATGATGGAGTAATACAATGAGAAAAAACAAAACAAAAAACATATAAATAACATTATATATAAAAAAAAAATGAAGTAAATTTGAAAAAGATGTATGCACACAGTCATGTGAGGCCAACTGATATAATGTATGGTGTAATTGTTGGGTTCGGAAAATCAAATTTGAAATTATTCAAAGCTTTCATATACAGCACGAACAAAAGAACTGAAATAAAGAGGAAAAAATATGAAAAATATGAATAAATAAAAATATGTGATCATAATTTCAACATATCACTCAATTTATCAAGTATTAATAACATGTGAACCCTTTTTGTATGAACAATATTTTCTATTTAATTTAGTCTTAGGATGTTTGCCACCAATATATTTATGGATATGTTTATAAAATAATGGATGATAAATAAATATACGATGGTGAATGGGATACGTCGAGCGTATACGTATACCATTAACTACAATATGCGGGAGTATTGTAAGCTCTTTACAATATTCAAAATGAATTTAATAACTATTCAAAATAATTCAAAATAATATCAAAATAAAATATTCAAAATAACGCGTTATGTGTTGCCGCGTTGATGGATGAGCTGGAACATATCAACTTATCTTTGGATTGGTTATTATATATATATATATATATATATATATATATATATATATATATATATATATATATATATATATATATATATATATATATATATATATATATATATACACCCTGAGATCCAAACCATTACATCACTGTCATCTTATTTTCCATTGTTGATTTCTATGATAATAAAGAAGGCTTTGTTTTAATCGTTTACAATTAAGTGGTGTCACCTGTAGCTTGGATTTAATAGGTATCTTAATAGCTTTAAATGATTTATAAAAATTACATTATATATTCTTTTTTACATCAAAACGGCTTATCCGATTTGAGTGGAAGTTCGAAATAATGTGTATCATTATCAGATTAAAATTCCCCAAGAATTTGAATTCTCTCGGATGAAATATTTTTCCTGAATTGTTTTCTCTGGGTTATTCTTACAGGATTTTTGAAAACTTTGAAATGAGTTTTCTCAGAAGTGATTCCACCATTCGCGCCTTAAAACTGAACAGTATCGAATTAGATAAGGATACTTGTGTGTGCCAAGTTTCAACTAATTTTGAATTTTTGACTGACCTGTGGAGCGCGAACAGAAAAACAAAAAAAAAGTACTTTTTTTCGGGCATGGTGAAATTGAGTCTTCGCTTCGCTCATCCAAATATATATTATAATCGCGACAATTTCTAACGACAACAATGGTGCACAAATACTTACCAGTAACCACAATTAAAACAAATTAAAACAATTAAACGACGATAAGTAAAATGACTTTAATGACTGATCAAGAATTCTCGTTGCGACAATTATTGTTGGTACTCGATCACGATGGAGAATACACGTCCTGCAAGTACACCACATCCAGCGTTGTGCTTATCGAATTATATCTGGACAGTGATTCGTATCCTTCCCGGTCCAGAGCGGTTGAGGGGAAAGTAGGGGAAGTCTGGAATATGTTAAACTTGTGTTCACGAAAGGAGTAGGTCGTTTACCAACATAACAAAATACTAGCCAAACGCCGCATGCGTTGTAAGATGAGCGAGATATCTGATTAGGCTGTAAAAGTCGTTAGAGTAGTTCTATCTGTGCCACTCAATCGACTTCGGTATAATTGAAGACTCTACACACCTTGAATATTATGAAAAATTTGGTGAATATCGAATCAAGAAAGCAGTGAAACACAACAATGGTTCTGCAATAATTTTCTATCAATTTATCGAATAAAAAACTTATTTTCTTCAGAACAGCTGGTCCGAATTGCATACACAATTGTAATAATGTGTATTATTATTGTGTTAACATTCAGGGAAAATTTTAATTTTTTGGAGAACTTCTATTTTCCAAATTTTCTTGCCCAGCCTAATCTTATGAGTTTTTTTTTTTTTTAAATTTGAGATGATCTTTCTTGAAATTGGTCGAACCGATTCATCCCCAAAACTATACAGTTCCAAGTTGGATGAGTTTGCGTGTACACAAAAAGTTTCATGTCGATCAGTCGAACCCTGCGACAAGAAAAAAACCAAAAAAATCATACAAACAAACAAACAAAAAAACACACAGACAAAGCTGCATAAGAGTGAGATGGAGTCTTCGCTATACGCTCATCTAATTACTATATTTGTAGCTGTGATATTTTTCAAATTGAACAAAAGTCCACGTTTATTAGACGAGCTTTAGCGAGGATTCAATTTGACATACTGAAAAAAATTGGTGTTCGTTTTTATGTTGTTTTTTTTATGTTTTTTTGTCGGTTCTCCACAGGTCAAACGGCTACAGCTATCAACTTCAAACTTTTTTTCGTCATGGTTCCTCATCTAACTTAGGTCTGTATAGTTTTGTGGCATTATCGGGTGGTAACTTTTTTTTTTATGAATTTTAGAAATTTCAAAAATCCCCATTAGAATAACCCGGAGGAAAATACTTGAAAAATCAAAATTTTTCAAGACCTCTCAAATTTTCGCCGAATATAAAGGAAACTATTAAGCACATTTTGAGAGATTTTTCGCATCAATCGGATGAGAAATAACGAAGAAAACGCATTTATAAAGCATTTTCCCATCAATTTAGGCTATTACGGGAACCAATTAAATCTATAGCAACAAGTGTCAGCAATTAATTCAAAACGATTGAAATGAATGAAGAGGAAGGCCGTGACATAACTGATTCTCGTAAGGTTTTTGAACGTTTGGAGTGATCCAAGGTCTGTAGATGTAGATTGGGTTGACAAATTATTTTTCATTCTAGATTTCTATACCCCTAAGCTCGTCTAACAACGCCCATCCCGCGTTTTCCTAGTTTGTAAAACATGAAGGTGGCAAAATAATATCCTTAGTTCGATAAACACACAGCCGATTGATAATAATTGTCAACTCGAATTAGGCGTGGCTTCACCAGTAGGCCAGTTGGATCCATAACATTTGTAGTCATTTCAAGATACCCGATTAGATGTTTGAATTTGACTACAGTTCTAAAAGCCCTGTTGATTGGACGGTATGATTTGTGACGTCATGGGGGCGGAGATAGCAATTCACACATATATTAACAAAAAAGTAATGTTGGGCTATGAATTCTTGAACTTTCTTCGCATTTCATGAAAAAAATGTCCCGGCTTATTATTACACAAACTGAATGTTTTCCGTAGTAATTAAAGTGATCTGGTAAAATATGTATATTTTTCAAGTTGAAGATACAAAAACTTTGTGGCTATATAGGCCTACATTTGTACTACAGGACGAGGGGTTTACAACTCCTGAAATCTGGTGTGCACTTGTCATGAAACCTTCCTGAAATCTCTTGAAATCCCTTGAAATGTTCCTGAAATCCCTTGAAATCTTCTTGAAATTCAGTGAAATCTCTTTAAAATCTGAAATCAGGTTAAATCAAATTCACTAGATGTTTTTTACCAATTGAGATACATTTGTTTTCCTTTTTTATTCATTTATTCATTCATTTCATCTTTCTATTATTATTGTTTTCAGTATATTTTTTTTTTCATTTTTTTTCTCATTTTAATATTGTTTGGGCAAGTTACTAAAACTTTGTGGCCCACATGATATCTGGTTTTGCTTGACGAGATTAGAGCTTGACGATTATTTACGGGGATATCACGTAAAGCTGCCTCAGTTGGTGTCTATTTGCCCTTGAAGCTGTGGGCACATTCTTCCTGCTACGTGCCACGTCAGCACAGGGACTTCCCCTACAGGAGTTGATAGCACACAATCAGTGTTGACAGATGTGACGTCATCGTGCTGCACTCACACACACACACACACACAAAGCTGAAAGTCCTCCATCAACTAGATACTAGTGTAAACTAGGCAAACGCGTTATGTGTTGCCGCATTGATGGATGAGCTGGAACATATCAACATATCTTTGGATTGGTTATTATATATATATATATATATATATATACACATTGAGATCCAAACCATTACATCACTGCCATCTTATTGTCCATTATTAAATTCTATGATAATAAAGAAGGCTTTGTTTTAATCGTTTACATTTAAGAGGTGACACCTGTGGCTTGGGTTTAATTGGTATCTTAATAGCTTTGAATAATTTAAAAAAATTACATTATATATCTTTTTACATCAAAACGGTTGATCCGATTTGAGTGAAAGTTCGGAATAATGTGTATAATTATTATATTGAAATTCCCTGAAAATTTGAAATGTCTCGGATGAAAATTATTTCACGAATATTTTCCTCTGGGTTATTCTAATGGGATTTTTGAAAACTTTAAAATGAGTTTTCTCAAAAGTGGTTCAATCGGTCGCGCCTCAAAACTACACAGTATTGAATTAGATAATGACACTTGCGTATGCCAAGTTTCAACTGATTTTGAATTTTCGTTTGACCTGTGGAGCGCGAACAAAAAAAAACAGTCACTTTTTTTTCGGGTATGGCGAAATTGAGTCTTCAATTCACTCATCCAATTACTTGATATTTTTTTGGTTTCAACAGCGTATACTTTTTTCAGTTTGCAGAATTTGAAAATAATACTAAATCCAAAATTTTACTGTGCCACCGTGTACGAGTTACACAATTATCGTACTTTTAAATAAATAATAATAATACAACTACGGTTTTAAAGTGATTCCTTGTAACTAGAACGTTGTAATGATACATGAGAAAAGCGTATCTAGTATTGAAATGTATTTTACCGTGTGATAGGATATCAGCACGCACAAAGGACCCTATTGACGCCACTGCGGCTATCCGCACGACTGGGCTGTAGGAACCACGATAACAAACTGTTCTCATCAGATAATATGCAATGTACGATCAAATTATTTGTCTAAACGTATTTTATTCACCAAACAGACACGTGAGAACGTAACGCTGACAGATTTGGACACATTCATATATTCATAATACTAGGAAAACGCCATATATGCGTTGTTAGACGAGCGGATAGAAATAGTATGTCGACTTTCATGGCCAAACTTTTGCCTACATTCGCCAATTGGGTGACATTTAATTCAGAAATGGGTAAAAACTGTTTCGAGTGGTACCAATTCAGCACATTTGATGGTTTATCTTCAAAATGGCTGACCCGATGAAGCTGAAAGTTTTCAGAAATGTGTATCAAAATGTAACCCAACTTCACGCAAAATTTCAGTTTTTTTGTAAAATAAAAATATTTCCATTTTCCGCCGTGTTATTCTAATGGGTATTTTTGAAATTTCTAAAATTCATAAAAAAAAAGTTAACATCCGATAATGCCACAAAACTATAAAGATCCAAGTTTAGGAACCATAACGAAAAAAAGTTTGAAGTTGATAACTGTAGCCGTTTGACCTGTGGAAAACCGACAAAAAAACATGAAAATAAAACAAAAAAACATAAAAACGAACGCCAATTTGTTTCTGTATGTCAAATTGAATCCTCGCTAAAGCTCGTCTAATTATATTTATTTCAACTTTTCAAGAGCAAAAACAAAAATTATTAAAGCAATATTACTCTAATGAAACTCAGCCCAAGTTATTTTTGTTAGATATAGTCAATCTATAATGTATGTGAAAAGTTTAGTTTACGTGGATTTTATAGATTTGATATGTTTACTCGCATTGAAAGGCTCAATAATGATTCTGAGAAATCATTTATACGGACACTAGTCGCAGGTAAGCATCACAGGTCTTATACAATCGGTACATTATTTCAATTTCACATGTTTTTATAGTTATTGTGTTATGGTTTTTTATAATTCTAATATTATAGTACGTTAATTTATTGTTATTCTGTGTCATATTTAAATTGTCACCTTTAAAGCGAAGGCAGTCTTCATTTATTAATAAAGATATATATATATATATATATATATATATATATATATATATATATATATATATATATATGTATATCTATATATATATATATATATATATATATATATATATATATATATATATATATATATATATATATATTCATTATCGACATCAAAATCCAGTTATACAATCATTGTATCCCAATAATTCATTAGTAAGACCGCTTAGAAGCGGCACTCCATGAACATGAAGCGAGCGCGTTAGCAACTGATAAAAATGTGCTGGTTATCTGCACGTAGACTATTTCAAAATTTAAATTAAAAACAATGAACTTTGACATCTGGACTGCTTTGTCTGTGGCCATACTTCTTTGTCATTTACTTTCATCTATAAGAATAAAATACCATTTCTTATTTGTGATGAAAATAAATCACAAGAAGATAACACCTAACCATGCATATTTTGCATTAATTTATAGCTTTGCTAAAAAATGAATTCTCAATTTTTCCTAATAACCGTACCTATTAAACGACCGTATCTATTGAAATGTCCTACGCACACTACACCTATGACTTGGACTATCAATTACGTAACATTTTTAGTTGGTATAGTCTTGACTCATGAGATGTGGCAATAGCTTATGAAATTACGAATTAGAATCATGTTTTCAAGTAATCTATGTTAGTCATTTAAACGCAAAGCAACCAAAACGTCCAGACAAAATATAAAATGGATTTGACACAAACACAAAAATCGGAATAATTATTTCGAAGTATATGGATTGGCCAAACATTAAAGAAGGCTGTGAAAGAACAATAAGAAATCATCCATTTTGTTCACGTTTTGTTTTGTTTCCTAAAATTTTTGCTATTAATTATTTTTAATCTTTGGGTTTTAAACTTGCTAAAAAATCAATCGTTGTACGTTTTATAAGAGTGTATCATTTATTTTATATTTTGTTTACTTATAATCGTGAATAGTGTAAAATGTCCCAACCTGTTCTTCAATCCATTTTTCACCAGTCGAGTACAGATAAGACAAGACACGGCAATAGTATTAAGGTAAAAATCAATGGTGAGACCGTATTTTTAAGTGAATTCATCACCGATCGTTTATATTTTTGCACCATCACGTCACCTCGTAAACCGAAAGACTGTGCAGAAGCCCACTATTTTACAATCGATAGCGAACTTGTTTATTTAAATTATCTTTCCGATTTCGGGCCATTACCTTTAGGACATGTAGCAAAATATTTCAGTAAAGTGAAAACCAAATTGAAAGTGATTCCGTCGACGAAGATGATTATACACTACACATCTTCTGATCAGAGGAAAAGGGTTAATGCAGCGTTTTTAATGGGCGCTTTTTCCATGATGTATTTGGGCAAATCGCCGAGGGATGCTTATCAAATGCTCTTGGTGAGAAGTGATGTGAAGTGGGAACCTTTCAAGCCATTCCAAGATGCGGCGAGATCGAACTCCTCTTACCAGTTACGCCTGTTGGAATGTCTGGAAGGATTGCATAGGTATGATGAGTATAAACTATAAATATTGAATGTATTTGTATAATAATTGTATTTAAGAATTAATAACCAAACACCACTGATTACTTTCAAAACGTTTATATAATATATATCCTCATATCCTTTTACTATTCAAATTGAAATTTTCCGAAAAATTGGCATCACAAGGTAATTTTTGTATAGGAGAGCCAATTCTTATTTTGATTATTTGTGTTTACGGACAGTCAAAAGCTTGTTTTCAGAGATAGCCCGCACACAAGAGCTTGTTACTCTTATGTGGGCTTATTTCTATTTATTTAAATTCTTATTTCATTTACCTGTGTATCATTTTCTATTATGTACCATCAACTTGTTATTATCATTATGTATTGTTCTACCATTGGAGGGAATAAATTTTTGTTTAAATAAATAAATAAATAAGATAAAAATAATACATTTATTCATTCATTTGTGAAACTCCAACAATTTTCTCAAACAACTATTTTGTGGAACAATAAATTTCATTTTATTTATTATTTAAATAATGAATATTAATTGAAAAAAGTTTGAATTATTTATATAATAATATATTTATATAATATTATTTATATAATTTGAATTGAAAATTAATTCAATGAAGTATGAGAACTTTACCACCTGTGAGTGTCTTCATTCATTTTTTAATTATCGGGTTTAACGACGCACCTTAATGATGACTGTGCGATGAACTGGTGTCGATAAATCACAAGACCTTGTAATCGTATGGCAAAGTACACGGACATGAACAAAGGCCAACTGACCCAGCTGTCGTCACTCCTTCAAGTCAAGTCACTAACTGACGTCAGCAAAGTGATGTGGACGGAACGCATTCGGTACTAACTCAAATCAAGTGCTATAATGTATTTCTGTGAACCTAGCTATAGCACTTGCAGCAGTTAGTGAACATGGTCTTTTTTTTTAATAACATCGAAACTTGATACAAAATCAATGTTCCCCAATTAAGGCTGTGGATGGAAGTAGGATTGCTTGGACGGGGCACCACAGGGGCGATCTCACAATTAAATATCAATTATTTTAAATGAAAACGACGAACTTTGATACCAGGACTGCGCTGTCTGTGACTACTTTTTTGCCGCCAATAAAAGTCTTCACTTTCCGTTATAAGTATAAACCATTTTTGTGATATATCCGGACATTACCAGCATTGGTATCAAGCGAAGGGTAAACAACTAGTGAAATTGGTGCACACCTGATTTCAAATTTCAAGAGATTTCAGGGAGATTTCACAGGTTTTTAAGAAGATTTCAATGAATTTCAAAAAGATTTCAACGGATTCCAGAAAGATTTCATGAGAAGTGTACACCAGGTTTCAGTAGTTTTTAACCCCTTGGTATCAAGAGTGAAAGGGGCTGTCCATAAATAATGTCACACAATTTTAGGGTATATCGAACCCTCCCCCCCCTTGTCCGAGTTGGTCACAGAGATGATCCCCCCCCTTAATGATGTCACAATCCAGTCATTATCCCCCCCCCCAAAAAAATATGGACTTCATTCATGGACAGCCCCAAAAACTGAACAAGGTGTGAATGTGAACAGTGATTGTTTGTTGACGTTTCAGAGCCCACCAGTGCGGCTTCATCCGTTTCAACGACTTCAACGTGGGCGAGTACGAGTACTACTCGTGCATCAAGCACGGGGACATCAGCTGGATGGTGCCGCGGAAGCTGATTGCGTTCAGCGGGCCGGTGTCGGGCGGAAACGTCCCGTACCGACCGCCCGAGTACTACATCAAGTACTTCCAAGACAACGACGTGTCGACCGTCATAAGGCTCAACAAGAAGGCATACGACCACCAAGTGTAACTAGCGGGGCTGCTCTAATGATTATTGATTATTGTTTGCTCAACGACCCCACCAACAGCTAGGTTATACGGGGGTACGAATGAGCAGATGATTATGAAACTATGAAGTGATAAGTGGAAGGACGTTTACAAAAACCCATGCCTTATGCGGGACTCGAACCCACGCCCAGCGGTGACTTCAGTTTCCGAAGCGGTGCCTCAGGTGACCGAGCTACCGAGGGCGGCTGGGGGGGTGGCTGGGGGGGGGGGCTGCTCTGGTGCACCGGAAATCTCGTACACCCACATGAACGATATTTTCATACAGGATGGTATATTTTTTTGGTGGAAGGGGAAAAAGGAATGGTCCCTCACTATTTAAATACTATATCGTAACTTCACCCGGATTCGTCCATCTTCTCGCGTCTAGCCTCCCGGACCCTTACCTAATGTGTCGGTAAATTCTCTTTCTTGAACAGGACAGGTAGGGAGTGGAATGGGCTTAGGCCCAGTATTACCAAGTCTAGTTAGTATTTATCTGAGAGTTGGTGAAAACAAATACCTCAGGTAACCATGGTGATAACAAGTTTGAACTGTCAGATAAAGGCTAACTAGACTTGGTAA
The DNA here is from genome assembly GCA_964007535.1 of Brachyptera risi. Taxonomy (NCBI): domain Eukaryota; kingdom Metazoa; phylum Arthropoda; class Insecta; order Plecoptera; family Taeniopterygidae; genus Brachyptera; species Brachyptera risi. Next base: position 32,140,024 of record OZ023337.1, read on the forward strand.
TACCGGGCATTAGTGAAAGTGTTTTTGAAGGGGATGAAATTAAGTTAAAGTTATTCCGTCAGAGGGTTAAGGGAACTTGCCACCGCACATTTATGTGCAATTGCAAGAGTTTAAATAACAATAATGTATCAAAGTAAAACCTCTATCCATAGTTTTTCAAGGGACCAGGAAAATAAAAGCATCCATGCAGGAAAATTTAATGTTGATGATATGGAAGTGGGGTGAGAAAAAATGAATGATACAAGCAGGAAAACGATGGATAGGAGAACAATGCGTATTCGTAAAACTGGATCTGATTGTGCTTGTAGTTTCACGAGGGCCGGAATGGACCATCACGATCTGTACTTTCTTGACGGGTCAACGCCCCCGCCACAGATACTGGACGAGTTCCTCCACCTGTGCGAGACGACCAAGGGCACGGTAGCAATCCACTGCAAGGTAAACAACCAGCAGCTTACCTCGACCATAAAGACACTCGCGCAATATATTATAGGCCTATATTGCTTATTCATACCGGTACTTATTTATTCATTAATTTATACTTATTTATATATTATATATTGTCCACCACCCAAACGAACGGGGATATCAACCCAATATTCATACAACTGTGATATTTTCAGGGAGTTGTCCTTTTTCAGGATGGGATTTGCGATAAAGAACGGAACTAATTCCATCAAATGCGGTAAAACCTTGAAGTTGCAGCCAGTTTATCGTATAACTGGGAGTTTTCACTATTATCATGTTGGTAGAAAACCTTCTTCTTTCGTGGATAAAAGTTTACTTTTTTCTCTTGATGATCAGTCAAACATAAGGTAAGCCTATACTTGTTTCCAACAAAGAAGAAGGTCATCTACCAACTGAATAATTGTGAAGTAGTTACCTAATCTCGCTGCATCTTGGTTTGAAATAGTCCCATATATTCACGTTTTTCATCCTAATTCTCAGCCTGAAACATCTTAATTCCCCGGAAATACCCAGACTATACAATATAACGGGGATATTGTGTTTTTTGTGTTGTTGGGTGACCTGCTCCTGTGCGTGCACGTATATCAACGATCGTGTTATACCTCGTTCACACTAGGATCACTAACTGCTTAGCATCATGGATGACACCGTTCTTAACTGAGGTAAAGTGTTCACACTGACAGCGATGAAATGGTTGTTAGTGACGTCATGCACTGCCATCTTCCTGTTCGATATACTGTTAACTTTTATATTGCATTCATAGGTTTACAGATTTTCTGTTGATATCTTACCTTGTTTTTGAACAAAGCCTCTCTAAATAATATGAATAATATAGAGGGCCTTGCTTTGAACCAACAATGTGACGATGCAAATGATGTTGCTCTTTACGAAGGCGGTGGATTTTGATCGCAGTTAATTAAGCTAACCAAGTTCTAGAAACTTAGTCAAGACATTATTATTATTTCTGAACCCAGATAACCAACTTAGTTGGGCCAGGGGGTGTTTCCACAGTTAATCACTAGGGTAGGTTTCTCAATTCTCGGTTGCTGCCATTTCCGAGACTCGCTTCTACATAACTAGAGTTAACTACTAACCAAGTTCCATTCATATTATAACTTGACTAACGTTATCTACTTAACTGTAGTTAAATTCTGTAATGTGAACGAGGTATTATTGGTTGAACGATAGCACAAGTGGCGGTAAGAGGTCGGCTCCTCTAGTCTGACGTACGATTCCTGTTGCGTTCCAGGCCGGTCTGGGGAGAACCGGCTCGCTGATCGGCGCGTACCTGATGAAGCACTACCGCATGGGCGCCAAGGAGGCCATCGCGTGGATGCGCATCGCGCGGCCCGGCTGCGTGATCGGCAAGCAGCAGACGTGGCTCGAGGACCACGAGGAGACACTGTGGAGCGAGGGGACCGCGTACAGGTGAGAACGTCCCCCGCACTGACCCGGCCGTTGGTGATACGTTCGGCAAACAACAATCAACAAGTGGAAACAAAGTAGTTGAACTTATGGTCCGCTATGAAACCGAGGCCCGATCTAGCCTCACTTTCCGCTCACACGGAGCAAGTGCGTTACCACTGAGCTACCCGTGTTGATTGGCATACATTAGCATAGCAATTAATCCTGTTTTTCTGTGCCAATTTCAGCTCGTTACATGTCTAGAAAAGTCGAATTGATGATTTAGACCTGAACAAAAAACGATGAGGATTTCCAATCACAGAAGGCTATAGACTAAAAACAAATGTACGAATGTACAAAATGTATCAAATGTACAATAGTATTGATTACTGTTCTACTTGTACATTACGCAAAATGGCCTAGATGTCAACACGCTGTTAGATCAAAATATTCATTATTCACTTATGGTCCTACATCATCATTTTGATTGGATAGCTAACGAAAATCCTGATTTTCGATATTTTCGATAAATTTTTAATATAGCATGATTGATATCATATATAAAAATTCTTGATCGTACAACAACCATGGTTTTCAAGGAATAGATTGCTATGACATTGTCAAGATATTCTGGTCTTTACATTCTACCTTCTCATCAACAAGTTTTATTCAGCCTTTCATTTGATAACTTTCAAATCCCTTCCCACTTCCAGAACGGAGCACTACGGAAATCCCGACCACATGTTGCCACACCCGTACGGGATAAACAGCATCCTTGAGAGAAGAGCCCGACAGTCGCAGTCCAATACCGAGTCCGTACCCAGCATCACGCCGGCCTCGGACATTCTGACGTCCATGAAACAAATCCTGCCGTTGGCTAACCGTGCCAACAGCGAGTCCGTGTCTTGCTCCAACGTGCTGCCGGACATCGCTCCGGACGACAGCCGGGCCAGCTCCAGCTTCTCGGAGAAGCCCGTCCGGAGGCCAGCGATCCCGGGATCCGTCCGGACGCTGTCGTACATGCAGAAGGGGCGGAAGCACGCGTACGTCCCCGGCAAGACAATCAGCGAGATGGCCAAGACCAACGAGGAGAAGAGGAAGCTGGAGAAGGAGAAGGAGAGGGCGGAGACGCAGGGGGACAAGCTGAGGAGGCAGAGGGCGATGAGGGAACGGTGGTACGGGCCGGCTGACGACTCTCCCGAAGAAAACGTGGAATGAGATCACGAACAGGTCGTGCGGTGTGAAGTGATTGTGAAATTATTGTAACTGGCAAAAACGACGCATTTTAAATTGAATTGCGATAATTTATTAATCATTAATTTTATGTTAGTTTGAAGAACAGGTTGTGTGATTAGTATATGGACAATTTTCAACAATAAATTAAATTGAAAACTTTCCACAATTTTATTTTTAACATTGATATTGACTTTCAGGGTGCACTACACAAACCATAAAGCAGAGTTTCCACTACATTTTTTTTTAGCCAGTCACGATTTTTTACTGATAATTAATCACAACCCAGGAAGCAACTGGAAAAGTATGGCTACTTTCAGTTACCAAATTTTATGGTCAAGGTCATCCACCTACAATAACAATTGACTCTTTCCAGACGTCATATTGTTGGGAAATAACAAGTGGTTATGAAGTTGTTATAATTGCCTTCTGGCCACAGTCTTCTGTAACGGAGGCACTGAACTTCACATCCAAAGCACTGGACTTCACATCCAAAGCACTGGACTTCACATCCAAAGCACTGGACTTCACATCCAAAGCACTGGACTTCACATCCAAAGCACTGGAATTCACATCCAAAGCACTGGACTTCACATCCAAAGCACTGGACTTCACATCCAAAGCACTGGACTTCACATCCAAAGCACTGGACTTCACATCCAAAGCACTGGACTTCACATCCAAAGCACTGGAATTTCTACTAATAGAAAAACATTGTTGAAACTCGTTCAAGATATTGTATACGATATCCTGACAGATAAAACAACAACAAAATCACCGTGGGAACTCTGGTTAAATTACAAATTGGTTTGGTTAAAGACCAATGTAGGAAATTTATTGGTAGTTTTATTAATTTGTTGAATTTTATAATATGTATCTAATTATTCAAATTTATATCTAGAACTTTGTAGTGATACAGGCCTTACGTAGAATATTGTTTTGCTTATAATCGGTACCATTTTAATTTGTATACATTGTGTAATTATCTTTTTATCACTTATAATTTAATTTCTGTAATAGAAAATCAATATTCTTCTAGTCTCTGCCTACAAATACCCCCCTCTTCAGATAATTAGACGAGCTTTATCAAGGATTCAATTTGACATACTGAAAAAAATTGGTGTTCGTTTTTATGTTTTTTTTTTTTTTCAAACGTTTTTTTGTCGGCTCTCCACAGGTCAAACGGCTACAGCTATCAACTTCAAACTTTTTTTCATTATGGTTCCTCATCTAACTTAGATCTGTATAATAGTTTTGTGGCATAATCGGGTGGTAACTTTCATTTTTATGAATTTTAGAAATTTCAAAAATACCCATTAGAATAACAGTGTAAAAAAAGAAATATTTTTATTTTCAAAAAAAATGAAATTTTCCATGAAGTTGAATTACATTGCGATACACATTTCTGGAAATTTCCAGCTTGATTGTGTCAGCCATTTTGAAGGAAAAACATAAAATGTTCCAAAGTGGTACCACTTGAAGCAGTTTTTACCCATTTATAACTTAAATGTCACCCAATTGGCAAATATAGGCAAAACTTTGGCAATCAACATATCCGCTCGTCCAACAACGCATATATGGCGTTTTCCTATTGATAACAACAAAAATATATAGCTTTTTGTGATTGATACGTGATAAGCAAGCTGTCATAATAAGACACCAGCAAGTAACTGACTTGTTCTGATGACAAGTTCTGGCCTCATACACCAGACCCTGTATTTTAGTATGTCGTGTTGTGTTTGTTACCGTAATGAAATTCATAGTTGTGTTTTAAACAACAGACACCGGCCTCTTACGCCGGACTCTGTATTCTGATATGTCATGTTTTTGTAACAGAAGTTCAAGAGTTTCGTATCCTATACCGGCGCACAATAACCCTGTCGTTGACGCGGAGTAAAACCATAATATTCCTTCATTCATTCACTTACTGACTGCTAGCCAGTGACAAGATGGCAGGCTGATTTTCATTTTGTTCGTCTTATTATTGTAATGTATATTCAATTAAATAAATAAATTAAATAAATTAAATGAATAAATAAATTCAATACTTGACAATGAAAGAAAATGGGCCGACTACATTTGGTACCTACATAGATGGCCTACTTTCTTTCATGGACGGATACTGAATTTATTGTTCAAACTATAAATAGAAATACACTCTTGGCTTCTTATGTAATTGAATATACATTGCAATTTTGTTTCATCATTTCTCGATACTTGCACTAAGAAAGTTAGATAGGTTCATAGTTCATACCAACTATAGAGCAAAAACAAGTACAAAAATAAGATAAGAATGAAAATCAGTGATGTCCTGTCTTCTTGCCAAGTCACTTTCTCTGGCTGACAGGAAGTCACATATTAAGACAGGTTGCTTATCAATTAAAGCAAGAAATAGGTTGTCATTGATATGTAGACATTTATTTATCAGATTGGAGGCCTGAAATACATGCAGTTGCACATGCAAGTAACAGGTCTTGCAGTTGGTATCGTTTCAACATTTTGTGGTCCCATTGAAGAAGAAACAGTGACAAATACTGCTTGATAGTAAGAAGTTGTTGATTGATAGTCAAAACACATTCAATATCCACGTCCAGGTAAAATAATCATACCTTATTATTTTAGGCTAGAGAAGAACGCCATATATGCATTGTATGAATTTTAGAAATTTCAAAAATACCCATTAGAATAACACAGCGGAAAAAAAAGAAAATATTTCCATTTTACAAAAAATGAAATTTTGCGTGAAGATGAATTACATTTTGATAGACATTTCTGGAAATTCTCCGCTTGATCGGATCAGCCATTTTGAAGAAAATACATAAAATGTGCTGAATTGGTACCACTCGAAGCAGTTTTTACCCATTTATAACTTAAATGTCACTCAATTGGCGAATGTAGGCAAAAGTTTGGCAAAAAAGTAGACATAGTGGGTATTACTATCCGCTCATCTAACAATACATATATGGCGTTTTCCTAGTAATAATAACATTTTTATGCTTTTTATGTCATGTTAATTTTGTCATATTTTTGTTAATTCATTTGTTACGTGTAATTTGGTATTCATTCATAATCCATGCCGTTTATATTAATATGTCTTACCAACAAAATGAGCTTGAACAAAAATTCAGACTTAGAAACTTGAATATCATCAACTTGACAAAAAAAATATTCACACTACAGTGAAACCTCTATTCATCGTTTTTCAAGGGTCCAGGAAAATAAAACCATCCATGCAGGAAAACCATCCATCCAGACAAATTCAACATTGATTATATGGGAGTGGGATGAGAAAAAATGAATGAGACAAGTAAGAAAACGATGGATGCAAGAACGATGCATAGAGGTTTCACTATACCAATGAGAAAAGAAATATCCTACGGGATAGAGTGGCAGCGCCCTGGTTAAACAGACCCTGGTAATCCTGCTAGGAGCGCTGTGATCACACCATTTGCTAGAGCACTGTTGCGAGTGAATGCTGCCAGGAGCGCTGTGATCAGCCAACTTTATCTTTGTTGTTGAGCATAGGCTCTGTCATACAGCATTACCTATCTAGAGGCTACTTTATCAATGACTACTACATTTGGTATTGATTATTTTTAGTGGAGAAACCATCAGTAACCGGAAGAGCGACTTACGGTAGTATTACGAACACTAACCTAAAAATGTATTTTTCATTCTTCTCCAAAGCTCTTATTCTTTAATAAATAAATAAATTTTGAAAAACATCAAGTGATGTACATTATAATAGCATAAATAAAAAGTGTAAATAGTAAATTATAATAGCATGTAGGTGATCTCCATCAGACCATTCTGTCCGGAATATCCCAGAGTCCGAGCGTCTCCGAGTCTGCATGATGTCAGCTGGTATACGGTGTCGGCCACGTGTCGAGTGTGTCAATCAAAACGTTTGTTGGTGATTTAATTGGTTGGTCACAATAGGTACAAATAGACTCTTTTTTGAATGGAATGTGCAGACGCTTACTGCCTTCTAGCAACCGAGATTGACAGAATTGCATTCTGAGTATTTGAGTAGTGTTTATAGAGGCAAAACACCAAGATGTACTATAACTTGCATTATCTCTCATCTTACTCACTCTGACAGTGTGTAAATATCTTATAATATAGTAAACATATTAATGTGGTAAAGTTCTACCATCATATTATAAGTAAATACGTTCACAGTAACGCACAATAACATAAATAATTCATGCTAAATACTAGTGATGACATCGATTCTCATAATCAGTAATTGATTCGCTAAGCTTCAGAATCGGTTTTGAAGAAAAAAAAAACATCCTCAGAAAAAGTGGTGTAATTTTGAACTTTTTTCAACCTTGTCGCGGCGTTTTACGTGAAAAAAAGCTGCTAGAGTCTTCTTCGAAATGTACTGTACCATTCGGGTTTTTCCATCAACGTTCGAGTGTCAGACGTAACCGAATGGATAAGATGGTAAAATCTCAACAATACAAAATAGTATGGACAATGAAATGAGCACATATTGCGACGTGAAGAAGTAGGCCTACAGCACTGACCCAAAAGAAAACAGAATGAAAATGATAAAAAATAGAATATCGATTTTTCATTTTGAGAATCGTTTTACATTGAAATCGATTCTCAGTTAATTGATATTATCACTACAAAATGGCATTGGCAGCGACTTTCAAAAGCGGGTACCAACATCTCGCTCTGCTTCAAATGTTGCCGCTGGATGGTTCTCTACTCATCTCCAAAAGGGTATATTCACGCTGTTTATACTTCATAGGCGTTGTCTGATTGGTTCAGAAAATTAACTCACCCTACCCTGATTGAGACAATTTAAAATTCATATAACAATAGAGTGAGGTTCTACATACATCATGAACTGGTTGAAAAATGGTTACAAATAAAAAAATTTCGACACTGTAAAATTGCAGTCATTGTAATTATTAAGCATTTGAGCATTACGGGTATTTACTATTTAGTTACTTGACGTGTTCACTATCTAACATTAACAGCTTACCTATTTGCAACTCTTTCTGGCAAATTTACCTCTTTTCTAAATTGTTATTGATAAACCAGTGTAGGGCTATTCAGCCCTCTTCATTCTGTTGGGATTATGGAAAGGAAACGCTCTCAAGGAACCGTTGAAGTATTCACTTCCACGACAAAGAGGAACTACGATGGAGCTCTGTCAAGATGGTCGACCGTGGCGGGAACAGAGCCTGGGTCTCCCGAGCGAACCAGCCACTGATCCACCTGTTTCAGTACATCGAAGAAGACAACAAGCATTCTTGTGACCTTGATCCTAGCTATACTCATCGTCCGATCTAGAAGGAAGACCAACGGGAAATGGAATAAAGTGTGAGATGGGTCAACTGTTTTTGGAAAGTCGGGCGTGATTTGAGACATCAATTTGGTAGTGGACGATATGAGATGAAGATGCAGAGTAAAGCTGTCCTTCCATGAACGCGGCGAGAGATTTGCCTTCGCTAAGCAGGAAAGTGGGGCCAAGCTCGACATTCTGAAACCGCACAGCTCTCGTCACTGATTGGTCGTATTTTGCCAGCATGGCATCTGAAATATCCGCATTGTAATATTCACGTTCTTGGAAGTCTTAGCTCAAGAGAGACGAATGATATGAGAATAACGAGGTGGCTACAGGTTGGAAGAAACACTTGTCAAGACCATGTGTATCTTCCATCCTGTACCCACATCATTATTTCTCATATAATTTGTTCCTCGTACTCCATATCATCATCCAATCCGTCACAAACTGAAATTCTTCAAATGGTTAAACTGTACAACATGTAAATCATATGTCTATATTATTGGTACCTCTACATTTACATCAACATATAATCTGTCAAATTTAAGCAAATTCCATAGGCCATTCTAATTGAATAGTTTTACGTTAATTTCATTGGATCAAAATACAACAAGATCTCTACGGCTGGATTTGGAAATGTACACACAATATAAGTAACGGTTGCGATGAACCGTCACTGGAACGTATGCCTATGTTACGATCTCGTCTAAATAAGCTGAGTTGAATACACATTATCAAAGTCATAATATATCTTTGACAGCATCGAGATGTGTAGGGACGTGACGTAGGGCAGCAGCACGGAGTCAAGTCCACGAGTAACCATAGAAACCAGTGGAAAAGTATCTATTTTGGACTTTTTTCAATCAATCTCAATTTGTGACGGAGGATATGATGGATGATGATACAGAGTGAGAGAAACAAGTGATATGAGATTAATGACGTAGGTGCAGGTCAAAGGAAACACATGGACAGAGCACAGAAAAACACTTTTTTTTATTCTTGTGGAACCTACCTCCCAGAACACATGTCCTTTTTGTGTGTTTTTTGTGCACTATCCATGTGTTTTTACCAAACTTTACCCACATAATTATTTTCACATCGCTCGTTTCTCTCACTGTATATCATCATCTATCCTATCGTAGATCACAAATTGATATTATTCAATCAAGTCCTATTTTTTTTTGATAACATTCTGTACTTTTGTTGCTCCCAAGTGGCTATCCGGGGAAAACGTAAACGTGATCGTGGTAAACGTAACGGGAAACAAAATGGCCGCTGAGCCACAATGAGCGGCCGCTAGACGTAGCTCTCCGAGTTGCTTCTCTACGGACACACGAGGCCTACAACAGTGTGACAACACGTGTGAAAATACATCTGTAACCCGAAGACTTCTCGTGTGCCTAGCGCTTAGTCGTCGTAGAAATGTCGAGGAATATTTCCTCGAGCGTACGCGTGTCCGTCGAAAAGGGTCGTCTACAAACACGTGTATCGTTGCCACGTTCTCACAGCTGCGGTACTTTTACGGTAACGATCGTGATGAGACTCGACATCGGATATGGAACTGCATCTTTTAAAAGCGCTGAATCGATTGAAGTTGCAAGGAGAGTAGGTATTCACAAAAGTTTTCACAATTACAGTGAAGCCTTTGAACACGCATCATCGTTTTACTGCTTCTATCGCTCATCTTACCCCAACCTACTCCCATAACTCAAGTTAAATTTCCCTGTATGGGTTGTTTTTATTTTCCTTGTCCCTCGGAAAACGTCGGGTCGAGGTTTCACCGTATTTCATCTCTAGACGACCTTCTTCCTTTACGTCTTGTACGCCGATAGTTCAGTATTTTGTGAAAACGTTGAGAACACATCTCAAGTACCAGTACTGCCTCGCTTCGTACAAACGCGATAGCCATCGCGATGTCATCGCCGTCGCTGAATAAACTCGTTATAAAAATAGGGGGGGGGGAGAGAAAAAAAAAGATTTTATTCAAGAGCGGACACGACTTGTCGCCAGAAAATGAGCGGCCGGCGCCGATTAGAACTCTCTGCGGTGGTACTTGTCGGGGTCGAAGTACGACGTGACCACGACGCGGTTGTTGAACTTGCGGCCGGTCAGCGACTGCTGCGCCTTCTGGCAGTCGATGATCGAGTTGAACTCCACGAACACCTGGCGGGGAAAACGAGCACGTTAATACGATAGAATGGGGCGAGACGACGATTGATTGATCAACGATCTCACTCAGCGATCTCGTCAATAGTCAGGTTACTCGGGGGTACGAACGAGAGGTCAACAGATGAATGTTGACAAAAACCAGTGCCCTTTGCAGTCGAGCTGAACAAGGAGGGACAGCTGATTTTATAGACGGAGAAGGCGTAGCTTGTGATCGATTGTAAATTAGGTTTTCACCTTACGTGTTCCGTAGTTCAAAGATCTACTCCAGAGTCTCAAGAAAGTAAAGATCAATTTCGTTGTGAGAAGTGTAAGAAATTAGGAAATATTACACATTCGACGCTATCACTTGCTTTGAATATTGGTTACATATCTGTAATTTTTCTATTACTTGCTCTCTCAACACCGAAAAAGTTGAAAGTGATATTTTGTCCGGTGGTGAGAGTTTGTACCTTTCACCTGGTGCCCGCTAATGATTCAAGTTAATTTGCTAACTATCGCTTAATCCACTAACAATTGGTTGGTATAACTGGACCTTGGTAGAGTAAGTTTCACAATACAATCAAGTAAATTTTAATCTCTTACATACATTCATAACTGAGAAATGAAAACTGAGATGTGTAGCTGAGTGGTTAATACACTGAATTGTCACTCAGGCGACCAGGGTTTGATTCCCGCCATGATAGACAATCCTGGCGGGTTTTTCCGTGGTTTCCCTCTGTCGTTCAGGTCAATACTGGGATGGTTCCTTAACAGGCCACAACCGACTCCTTCCCACCATCCAAAACACCTGATAAAACCACCTCTCATCTCATCATCTCATATATCATTCACCGACGCCAATAGAACGTAGTCATTGGTACAGTGCGTCGTTGGGCCCAATATAAATAAAACTGAGAAATGAAAGACATGACAGGTCAAGTGATTGATCGCGACAGAAATAGGATATTATTTCTTCTGAAAGTGAAACGTTGTTCGACGTGATCGAGAGTCCGTACCTTGCCGCAGCCCGGCACCTCTACGCCCTCGATGGGGCGTGGTATCTCGAGAGAGCGCACGACGCCGTACTTGTTGCACTCCTCCTTGATGTCCTCCAGGATGTCCTCGTACTCCTCCTCGTCACGCAGCTCCTCGGGCGTCACCATGTTCAACAGGCAAAGCACCTGCACAACGCAACAGAACAATTACAATCCCAACGCAGCGTTGCGGAGCTTTCATTCAATAACTAGAGGCATGACATTTTTGCTTTAGCAATCGTTTTCTACAGGAAAATGTTCGATCTCCGATCCGTTGTGCCTCAAAACTAGACAACCATACACCATAGGTTATGTGTTGAATTAGGTGAAATGCGTAAAAAAGTTTTATGTTGATTTGTCAATCCCTCGTTTCAGTGCAGCGGGCCCCCGTGTGCCTGTTCGCCCGCGACATGGCACGGTGTCACGGCAGTTCTTGAATCAAGTTGTGACAGATTTATAGGCCCAATTAACATTTTACAATGTATCAACTTATGATGAGTTAATGAACAAAAAATAAAAGTTTAAAAAAATGACAACCAATTTTAATCAACAGGAAACAACGAGACAAATTGAGTCTTGCAAGATTTTTTCTTACCTCCCCTAGGCCAAAAGTAAGCAGGGGGGAATGCCCCCCCCCCCCCCCCCCGGTTCCAACGCCAGTGCTTGTAGCGCCTAGTCGCCTTTTCAAAAACACGGTCAAACAGCAACAGATGTATGGAAACATGAAGAAATGTTGGAAAAATATGCTTCAAAACACTTTTGGATTTTGTCGCTTAAATAGCAATTGCTATTTTTACATGTCTCTAGTTATCCATTCCTCCTAGCAATTTCCGTAAAAAATTCCTCGGCCTTCTCCTCTCTCCGGGCCCGCGTCCCGAGCCGTCGACTCACCTCCGTGGCTGGCCCGGATCCGCCGACCATGGTCATGCCCGGCACCTGGATCTGCACGGGCGCCTGCTGCCCGATGGTGGCGTTCTTGGCTCCGACGCTCGCGCGCTGCACAATCAGCTTCTTGTCGCCCAGCTGCATGCCGTTCAGGCCGGCAATCGCCTGCGCAAACACAACGCGCACATTTCACACAAACGTGCATGGGATAACATGTTGACATATTGAACATTTTCAATACAGTATTGAATTATGATAAATTATTAGACTCATCTGTTTTTGTGAATAAGTTAAATGATTAATTACAGTGAAACCTATATCCATCATTTTTGAAGGGACCAGGTGAATAAAACAATCCCTGCAGGAAAATTCAGATTTTAGATTTGGATTTATGAGATGAGTGAACAATAACCTGATTTTGAAAGTGAAGTATATATATGAGGGATAACATCGATTGATCGAGAATCGATTAAGAATCGATTCTGATGTAAAACGATTCTCAAATCAAAAAATCAATTCAAAAAAAAAAAAATTTCGCTCCAGTGCTGTATTTCTTTACGTCGTAACAAGTGCTCATTTCGTTGTCTATATTATTCTGTATTGTTGCGATATTACTATCTGGACAAAAGCTATCCCTTCAGTTACGTCTGACAGCCGAACGTTGACGGAAATACCCAAATGGTACAGTACAGTTCAAAGAAGTCTCGAGCAGCTATTTTTCACGTGAACGCCTTGGGAAGGTTGAAAAAAAAAAGTTTCAAAAACACTACTTTTTTGAGAATAAACTTTTTTTAAAAATCTTTTATTCAATTCTTTTTTCAAAATCGATTTTCAATCGATTCTGGAGCATGGAGAATCGATTCCCGATTTTGAGAATCGATGTCATCGCTAGTATATATATTTGTAAATAAACAAACTATGAATGTGTGATACATCATGAATATGAATATAGTAAAATATGATTAAATTATTTCCACAAGAAATGTCAACAAGAAAAAAACATGAATAATTTGAGATGCTTCAATATCAAGTAGGGCTACCTACTTTCAACATCAAGTAGGGCTACCTACTTTGAAACTTGAAAGTAATGAATTTATCATACTTCATTTTTAGATCCCATCTTAAAATTCAGGGGACAATTCTCCTGAAAAACACCTCGGACCATATCCGAGCGTGCTTGCAACATGCCGCGGCGACGCAAGGTTCGCACGCTACTCACCAGGGTGGTGACCTGGTCCGTGCCGGTGGGGTCGGCATACTCGCAGAACGCGTACCCCTTGCTGAGCCCGGTGGCCGAGTCCTTGACGAGGTTGAACGCTCGCAGCTGTCCGAACGACATCAGCAGCTCCTTGACCTGCGGGAGCAAACGGCCAGTTAGGCGGCTGTCGAACGCACGCACACGCACCGCGGCCGACGGTTGGACGCAAGAAATACGAGGACAATCTCATTCAACGGTTTCGTTTGATCGGTACGGTGAGTAGAGGCCTGCTCACAACTGCCGTAATGCTTAGCGTTTGTTGTTCAAGAGGTTATGAGAGTCGATTTAGTTCCGGTATTAACAAGTCCAGTTAGTATCTATCTGCGAGTTGGAGAAAACAAATAGCAAGGGTAACCATGGTGATAACAAGTTTAAACCATCAGATAAAGGCGAACTGGACTTGGTGATACAGGGTCTTAGGCCCGGTGTTACCAACGTGGGAGTAGCTCCAACTGGCAGATAAAAGTTGTCACCACCATAGTTACCTGTGATATTTGTTTTCACCAACTCTCAGATAACTGCCAACTAGACTTGGTGATACAGGGTCTTGGTGAAATATCAGTATTTTGATGATAACTTTTGAACGGAATGAGATGTCAAAATTGTAATTTTCATAGTAAGATTGTAGGACGGAAGTACTGAAGGAGCGAGTTTTTGTCGAGTTGATAGCATCAATCCGTTAATTCAATCTGTCTCTTTTATTACCCGCGGGAATCGATATCGGAATGGGGCAACTCGTAAAAGGGAGAGACTAACGAGTATAGTAATAGAGGAGGAACTGATCAGCAGGGAACTGGATATCAGAATTCTCATGTGGAGGAAACACAGATTAATATCATCAAGATGGTATAAGTTATAACCATTTTATTCATATTGCATGATTGTCGTTACTCGTTACTATTATTGGATTTTTGTTCTTCAGCTGTATATGCTCGACAGTTATGCGTTATTAGTTGAATTGTTTTCAATTATACCATCTTGCGGAGGTATTGAAAATATCTGTGTTTCCATCGTATTAGAATATTGACATTTTACTCCGTAGAAAAGTTATCACAAAACACTTCAATTCGCTCAATCAACTCCCACACTTTCTTAAATCTATGTAACCATTCGCAATGAGAACTTATTGCACGAACACCATTTCTCAGTGATCTTCCGGACTATTGGCAGACCTGCCATTGAAGTCAGCTACGACAATAAACACCACGCCTAGTACAATTGTGAACGGCCCCTTATCGAGAGTGATAATGATATTCCATTCTCAACAAAAGTTTCATCAAATGGGCGAGATATAAAATTTGGAAATCCAAATTGAAGATATTTCTTCAAGTAGTATATAAATACGTGCACAAGCCAGACGGCGATCTACGTCGCGGCTAGTGCAGAGGTGAAAAGTCTAAATCATCAGCGAATCAAAATTGGATTTGAATCTTTAATCTTGATATTGATATCAGTCGCTGAATGACAATTTGACAACACCTATCGCAACGAACGCGGCTCGTCATTTCTTGCAACCAACCGCCACGCATGCAACGCCCGACCAACGATCCTAGTCGGTCCGTTCGAGTGTCGTTACGCCGCTAACGGCTCGACACGGTATTTACAAGCGCTACGTACCGGGAGAGCTCGGAGGTCCTGCAAAGTCACACGACATTCAGAGGGGAGAGGGCAGTGCGCGAGGGACCGACGTCGAGATTGACTTCGTTTGGGTGGGAACCGGACGATTGGCAGATACGTTCGAATGACGTTGATAGCGCACATGCTTCGCTTGAAGGGCTACAGTTTGTCGCTGCACGCACAAAGTATATTTGTTCAACCAATTGCGGTGAGAACGGCATGTTTTAATCGGTGCTTGAAATTGATTAAAGCACGTCACAGCCCTGAAACTGGACTCCAACGGATAATTACAATATTTATTTCCATAATTTTGATGAAAACTTCGTGCCGTAGACATTACTCGATTATGTTTACGCTTCTATTAGTGACAACATCGAAAAATCGATTCAGAGTCAATTCTAATGTAAAACGATTCTCAAATCAAAATGGATTTTTTTTTTGGGGGGGGGGGGTCCAGTCTCTTCGGCTACGTCTGACAGCCGAACATTGACGGAAATACCCGAATGGTACAGTAGTAGTTCAAAGAAGTCTCTGGCAGCTATTTTTCATGTAAAACGCCGCGAGAAGGTTGATTAAAAAAAAAACTTTTTTGAGAACAACCTTTTTTTTCAAAATCAATTTTCAATCAATTCTGGAGCTCAGAGAATCAATATATCATCACTAGTTTCTATACAGAACAACAGGTAATGCCTACGTCATGATTCAGGAAACGTTGATTGCAACGTCTGAAATTTGAGATGAAATTGTGATGTCTTTCAAGATTTATTCAAGATTGAAAATTTTTTATTTGGGCCCAACCATACATCAATTACAACTGAAGCTCTCATCGACCTACGTAATCTTGAATATTGTACATAATTAAATTCAAGCACCAATTGAAAATCAATGGCTTTTACCAAAATTTCTCGAGAGAAAATTCTTCGTACCTAGCAAATTTAAGTGAGCAATGCCCCTGAAATCGTCATAGCAATGACGTTGATAATTCACTCAACGCCCCAAATGAGTTGCGGCAAAGAATTAAATCCAAAATTCTATTTTAAAATGATGTTCAACGACCCCACCAACAGCGGGTTACATGGTGAACTGGATGATGTCCATGCTCTCTTTTTTAACAAAGTAGCCTGGAATGTGATATCGGTACATTGTTTTGTTTCTATCAAATATCATTGCTCCCGAATCAAGCAGAATGCCAAGATGGACGATGATATCTGTACGGGAAATCTTTGGCTGCACAAAATATAAAATAAACTGTATCCTTGGACTACCAGCGACATTATCAAGTATCTGCCAAATGGATTTCTCATTCTACGAGTGTGGGAAACACCGCTTGATCGAAGGAAATGTATTCAAACAACGCAAAGCATGAATTAAAACCTCGATGCACAATATCCGCGGTAGATTTGCAATAAGACGTATCGATCCTCGCCACTGCCCGCTGTCCCGACTTGGGTGTACGTACCGTCTGAGCGGAGGATCACACACAAGTGTCGCGCGGACTGGCACAACCGGGGCGGTGTCGGATTCTCTCTTAGATTATTAAAATAACTTGCCTGGTCGTCACATTCCCACCATTGCGTGCGCAAGACATGTTATAGTTGGGGTCACGTCTTTTCACAACATTGTAACCACGTAAAACTGAGCGCGCAACCTTAGCTACGACAGAATAGGGGAGAAAGCAGAGGAACAGATCAGTGACTTTTCTTTTTGTTCGGTTTCCTATATATATATGTATATAAGAGTGACTACAGGCAACATATTATACTGATTCACATCGGTAGGTTGGCTGGAGTCCATACCTAAAGCTGGTCTCTATAGATCCTGTACAGACTGACGTAAAATTCTCAGTCTCCCGTAATTCCATCTTATTTTAGATTAATTCAAGAGATTTCCGAATGAAAAAGAAAGTGAACTTTGGAATCGCAGGCACGGTTCGAAGAAATCGATGAGAAATACGATTTCTCGCGGCGGGGGAATTTTTCGGACGGGTTTGAATTTTCTCGAAATCTCGAATTTGAAACTTAAACAAGTCAGAATTACAGGAGACACAGTACGTAAGAGGAGAGTGACATAGATCAGCGATCTCTTGCGTCTACTAGCACCGTTGAGTGTGAGCAATGCTTTCACGTCTAGAGCTGTTCAAAGATCAGGAAAAAAACGAAGAACATTGCAAACACTGTCCCAAGGTTTGAAACATCGAAAAATAATTGAAATGCTCTTAGATCCCAAATATTCAACAGTACATAGCTTTCAAACCGTTCAGTGCCTGAAATAAAGGCTGAAAAAAATTCACTAGCCGAATTGCCAACAACGTTCCTGAAATAATTAGGCCTATATTTAAAAAAAAAAAATAACTGAAATGGAAAAACACGTTTTGTTTTTGTTGATTGGTATATTTAGTTGCCTGAAAAGTCACAATATGTTGCCAATGCCTGTAAGGGAAAGGGTCTGTGTATGCGTTTCACTCAGCATCCCGAACCTAAAAGCCTGTTGAATTGAGACACAGTACTAGCGCAACTGTGGCACCTAAAGGATGAAAATGTCAACGAGACGCGATTCGAAACTAGTTGGAAACTAGGAAAATTAAATGATATCAACGTATCAAACGATTATGCAAATGTCAGATATGTAAAAATGAATAACCAAAACTGCCACATTTTTTAGATGTTTCAATCTCCGTCTTCTAGATGGTAGGCCTACATTACCAGTCTGACGACAGATTGAAGTTGAATAATTGTACATTGACATTGGCCAGCGTAATCGTTCAATATGTTGTTATCAAATATTCATATTCCCATAGTATAGCCATCTTCTTTTTACGTCGGATCATTTCCTGAAAACTCGGACCTAGAAGATATTGACGAGACGTTGATCTACAAAGGTGATTTAACCTAACGGGACCTACGCTACATAGCACCTGAAACAATACGAGGACATTTCGTGCTCTATTTGATTCAACAGCAAGATTCTGGCACAATCGATAGTTTCCCTTCTTAGTCGTAAGCTTCACCGAGGCATCGCGTGAATATCATACATTACTAGCCACTGTTTCGATACTAATTAATTACGTTCCAACAAATCTTCGTTGTACGATAGCACTTCTTTCACACTTATTAT
Source organism: Brachyptera risi (assembly GCA_964007535.1). Taxonomy (NCBI): domain Eukaryota; kingdom Metazoa; phylum Arthropoda; class Insecta; order Plecoptera; family Taeniopterygidae; genus Brachyptera; species Brachyptera risi. The sequence goes on from OZ023337.1 coordinate 32,158,490, forward strand.
AACGAATGAATGAATATTGCGGTTTAACGGCATGTCAACGACGTGGTTATATTGCGCGGGTAAAAGTTTACGTTGATTCAGGGTGGGAATTCATCGAGTTCAATGTGAGTTCAGTGCATTCTTTTCTAATTATGCTAATTAGAATTATTTTATTAGAATAATTAGAATTGCTAATTACTAATTGGCCACGACCAATAATTAGTAGAGCGATAGGCCTAATTATAATATTATAGGCCCATCACTAATTTAATTTGTGCATTTTGTATAATGATCAATTTTACATCTGCTGTCAAGGGAAAGAAGTAATCATTGCCCAAGAGACTTAGTTCAAAGTGGAAGATATCAACATTCCTGTGTTTATACTGAAAGACTTTTATCTACGGCGAAAAATTATGGTCACAGACAGCGCAGTCCTGGTGTTGAAGACCATTAGTTTTAAATAATCAAAACGGGGTGGTAAGATCGCCCTTGTGGTGCCCCGTCCAAACGATCCTATCTTTCATCTTTGGCCTTAATTGGGGAATAATGATTTTGTATCAAGTTTCGATGTTATTAAAAAAATAATAATTATGCTCAATTTCTAGTTGCACGTTGAGGTTGTATTTTTCAAGTTGGATAGTTTCGTGAGTATGTTTGTTCAATATGGTGCCAGGACAAACGTACGAAAGGGATCCCAAAGAACGGATTACGCAAAAGGTGGCCAATCTACGACATAAAATTTTAGTAATTGTGTATTATTATTCTAATATGACTTCTGTGTCTTTCAACCATCCTATTTGCTGCAACGTATCTACTTCCGACTAAATCCATCTTCACATTCAAAAAGATTCTCAAGTTGTGTATAGTTCAACTAACGATTCCCCTTCCTCCTCGCTACGATCGGACGCTGAAAACGTACGCCGTAAACCCGAGTGATCCCCATCTGTGAAGAGCAACGAATGTCGAACGCATCTACCCGCTCGTCTCATCACTGCGACGCACGACTACTCAAAATGTCGGAAAACGCAGGAATTGTCTTACTGTGAAGGAAAGACGGGCGCCCGCAGTGCCGTGCGATCTCTCTCTCACCCTCCGCCATCGACGCTAGGCTATGTACATAATACATGGATCGTTTCATTCTCGTTCGTGTGATTAGAGAATAACTACTTACCTTGGCTTGCACCCCGGGACATCCGACCTAAATGCTGGGGCCTCATTCGTGTTATCGCCACGTAAAGAATACCCATCATACGTTCAGTTCTCGGACTTACTACGACACTACTTTTATATAAATTGTAAGCCAAGTTCATTGGGAAGTGCAAAAAATGTCGAGATAAATCATAAACTTGATGACCATGGTAACCATCTGAAAACTACCACTTGGCCAACTTTCAATGTCACCTAAACAAAGCCATTCAATTATCTACCAAAATGAGTATCCAAACCCTCGGATAAGAAGGCATTTATTATAGGCTTACAAGTGAAAAAGCATTTTCATCAATCATTACATATGGCTAAAATATTCAGTTCTTTATGATACCATACAAAAGAAATCCGATTCAAAATATCTTATGTACACCTACATCATGATAGTTTCGCTATCAGCCTACCGGTAAGAATGTGTAAATTTACATTTCACAAATAACAAGAATGAGGCCCCTGCTTTCGGAAATATCGCACATCGCAACTTCGATACTGAAACGATCGAGAGTGCCGCTACAAGAGTTCGTCGCAGAAGAGCGTTAAAAGACGGTGAAAAAAAATCTGCAAAAATAGACTTCCTGAAAGTGAAACCGCCTCGTCGTCTCGACAGTAACGAGCGGCCGAGCAACGAGCTAAATCAACAGAGTGACATCCAAATATTGCTGAAAATAATAACTCGAGCAGTTGGCAAACGTTTTCCCGTTCAACCATGTCCGTAGCTGCTAAAAGGAAACCTTATCAGAATGCTTGGAACTTGTTCTAGACATGGTTGGCCAAATACAGTAGGAAAAAAACTCTACTTTTAGTTGTAATCTTTTGAAAGGTCTACATATATATATTCTCCATGAAATTTTTAATATAACCTCAAATAATTTGATAATTTAATTTGAACATCAAATGGGATGGGCCCTTGAAATAATAGCACGCTAACCCTACTATTCAAGACAACCCGGGGTGGTTTCAAGTTTGTTGGAACGCTGGGAGGTTGGCTTACCTGATCCTCGTTGAGGTAGTTGGGAAGTCCGCCGATGAAGATCTTGTGTGGAGAGTCGGGTACGACTGTGCTGATAACGCCAGCTGAAAGAAACGAGTGCAACGTCAGATCTCGGTTCGACTTCACGCCGCTTCGACATTACGCGAGAACAATCGGTAACTCGTAGAAATAAATATAAGTTCCAGCGTAAGAAGGAGAGCTCTTGTTTGGCACATGGCTACTTTGATTCACAACAAACGCAAAGTCAATACCACAAAAGTATTTAATAATAAATTAGGTTTTCAGACAAACCGTAGACCTAATAACTATAATAAGTAAGATCTACAGAGTCGGTGAAGTACGAAAGAGATGGAAAGATGAGATTAAATAGTTATGTCAATTTGAATCAGTCCTTAACGACCACAGAAACCATGACGCACGAGTGTCAGGATGGTCGACCATGACAGGAATCAAACCCTGGTCTCCCAAGTACTGTTTCGGTGCGTTGGTGACCCCCTTCTGTCAGGAGGGTCGACTATGATGGGAATCAAACAAATCAGCCAATTATTCGTGAAATGCGAAGAACTGATTTTGGCGACCTGAAGTCTAGCTTACCAGGAACGTTGACGGAAGGATTTTCAGACATTCCAGGCATTGGCTGATAATCGTGCGGCCGTCGAATCTTCAGACTCTGACCCTTGAAGTTGATGCCGTCGAAAGCCATGGCCTGCGTTGTTTCGTCAATGGAGCGGAACTAGAAAGAAAACGGCAGGTTGGAATTTGACAGATTGCCAAGCCACTACAGCGCAACACCAAACTTAAAATTGACTTTGAAGTGTTCGATTCATTACTCGTCAGATTCACGCCTCATTCTATTTTTCGATACAACAGGCACGCACGTAACTGAATGAATCTGTATCATTTCATATAACATTAAAAATCAATGAATCGGGTGAAATTTTAAAACAGCGATGAAAACTGCTTGTTCAACAAACTAATGAAGAAATATGAATTGTGTGAAAGGGAAAGAAAGAACAGCAGCTTACCGAGATTTATGAGTAGAAAAAAGCCTACTCATAGTGGAGAGCGCGTAGATAGAAGACAGAGATGAAAGGTACATACGAGATTCTGACGTTTCGGCTATTGTCTTGGTCTCAGTAGAGTTCACTTCAAAATTTGAGTGATCTAGTTTTGTATAAAATCATATACCACGTCCCAAGTTACGAAATACGTCATTATTATGGTGCGTTTCCTCGCTTGATCTTATGGGCTCATTTGTTGGATTACTTGTTTGATATACGAACTAAAATAATTACTAATTCATTGATAATTTTATAAATGATGGCTTACTGCCATAGTCAATAGCACGGACACAACACAAGGAAACGAGCCCTCACCTCCAAGAAGGCGAAGTTCTTGTCGAGATTGATCTGGCAAGCGAGCACGGGATTGCCGGCCGCCTGCGCGAGCCCGGACAAGTGCATCTGCTGGTTGAAGAACTCCATCATCTCCTCCTCAGTCACGCCGAACGGGATGTTGCCGACGTACAGCCGGCGCGCCTGGCGGGTGATCGTGGAACCCACCACGGGGACCGCAGCTTGCGGCGTGTCGGCTATGATGTTGGCCGGTATCTGTCCGGCGGCTGAGACACGAGAACGGTTGTTAATCGGGTTTTACGGCCCGTCGACGTCTCGGTCAATTATTCATTTATATTGGCTTTGATGACGCACTATACTGATAAGTGAGATCTATTGACGTCAGTGGATGATATAAGAGATGGTGGGATGATGAGATGAGAGGTTACTTTATTGGGTGTTCTTGGATAGTAGGAAGGAGTCGGTCGTGGCCTGTTGTTAAGGAACCATCCCAGTATTAACCTGAACGACAGAGGGAAACCACGAAAAACCCCAGTCAGGATGGTCGACCATGGCGGGAATCGAACCCAGGTCTACCGAATGACGGTTCAGTGTGTTACCACTCGGCCACGCGTCTCGGTGTAAATGTTATAAAAGGATAATATATAATCACAAGTATCTGTGCGATACAACCGGAAAATATGCGGACCTAGGAGGTAGGGTGGTGATTTCATAACCTGTCTATCGAGTGGTTAAAAAATGAATTAATTTACAATCAGCAACGTATACCGTACATTTTGCTATATAGATAAAGATCGAGTGACTACCTCAAGTCAGGCATCCAAGTCCTATATTTGACTGTGATGATGATGATTATTGCTTGGAGCTTAACAACCCCACCAACAGCTAGGTTATACGGGGGTACGAATGAGCAGGTGATTATGAAGCTATGATGTGATGATAAGTGAAAGAACATTTACAAGAATCCATGCATTATGCAAGGCTCGAATACACCCCCGCTGTGCCTCAGCTGACCGAGCTACGGAGGGTGGATATTTATATTTGATTCTAAATTGGCTGTTACCTTGCATAGCTTTGTATTGGAGAGGGGTGATGTGTTCGAAACCCGGCGGCGGAACATCCCAGTACAACGACGGCTTCCTTCGTCTCGAGCGCTTCTCTTTCTTACCGGGCGACCTGCGTACAAACATCACGATTAATGTAGTCCACTACACACTAGGCTTACATTCATGCTTCGCCAAAAGCATGTAGGCCTACTTTGAGTTATCCAAAAACCTATCAGTACGTCCAGATACATTTGGGTTCACATGAATTGGTTGGTCAAGGCACATTAAAATTCACCCTGAAAAAAGTATTGGCACAATACACACTAAAACTACGGACCATGTAGGCCTACACAGGCATTCGATAGTGTGCGAAAAAGTAGGGCCTAGTGGTAAAATACTGGTCATGCAGATTTCAATTATATTTCAAGTCAATTTTACGTCTTATATATTTGTATTTGTTAACTTTCTTCAGATGTGCTAGATGCACAGTAGAAAGATATTATTATTCCATTGGATCATTTTCTTGAATTCTAATAATTTCTTTGCAGTTCTTCCATTTTCTTCCGAGTTTATTCCATTCTCTCATCGTCCTCTCATCTGGCCCAAGTGTATGTCTCACAGTATGCCTTGCATAATATGATTTGCTTGTGATATTTGAACGTGCCAAATATTGTTACTTTCATTCATTCAGGCTAATACGATTACACGGTGAAAATAAATAATACATCCATTTGCTATTTCTCACCCACTTTTGTTGTAGTACGGTATTTATTATGAAGGCATGAGGTCAGAGGTCGTATACTAGCATGCGCACCTGCAGAATTTTCCTACATTTTCAACCGCCATCATCGTCATTACGACGCCTATCCCACCTCATACTTACTCGGATCTAGCTTTCTTGGATTCCTTTGCTCTTTTATCTCGACTTCCTGATCTCGACCGCTTGGAATTATTCTCTCGTGGACTGCGAGAACGCGACTTTTTCCTGTGTTCGCGTGAACGAGATCGACGTCTTCGGTCTTTGTGATCCGAGCTGCGATCCTTCTCGCGTTCTACAAAACAATAGACAAGATGAGAACAACTTGCTTGGTTACGGGTGACGAAATGGGTGGGAAGGCAGCTGCAGCTTAGACACATGCCTACATAGTCCTAGGCCATTATTTGCAGCCTGGCAGAATTTGAAAAGATGATATCTTCACAGGTATAAAATACCGTATGGTAAATTTACCATGTAGTCTCAAGCACGTAATCAATCCTTTTCAAATTAAGTTAGGCCTAGGTGATGGTCAGGGTTAGGTAGGGTAGCCTACAGTGGGTAGGTAGGGGTGATTGTGTCAGTAAATATGTAGGCCTAAACTTACTTTGAATCAAACTAATTATTGCACTCTTCAATGAAAAACACCAGCAAATTTTCAAAAATACTCATCACCCTATTAGGCCTATTTATAATAAACAACAAAATCATTGAGCTGTATCAGAATTGGGATAAGAAAAACATTTTCCAAGTAATTTTGAGAGTTACAATTACCCGTGGGACGGTGAGAATGGGGCAAGATTTCGTGACTTGCGTTGGGGTAATTGTGTAATAGATTTGACGGTTAGGATGTAGGCCTAGGGCTATAAATCTCAGTTCAATAACTTCAATTACGTGTATATCTTCTATTTATCAATATCCATACAGTAAAACATATGCCTACAACTAGTGAAACACAATATAGGTGGGGGCTACCGGTATATGTGTTGTTGGATGTACGATAAGGGCATATTTAGCATCAAGCAGTGAACAGCTCACGCATCGAATAAAAAAGATGAAATTTGGGAAAATCATGCTTTCTAATGATAGGTCTGAAGTATTCAATAATTTAAGGTAAATTTACTGATTAACGTACCGCACCGATTTTTTTCGTTTTTTTTTATGATTTTGCATTTTACTTTTCTTGTAGGCCTATATAAGCTCCGTCCCCCCTGCCGGTGGTATACGCGAGGTTTATACACCAACCTGAGCTACCTAACCTAAACCACTGTCCACCTTCATCACCTTCATCAGATTAGATCACATGAAGCATGAAAGTCAAGTGAGTAAAAAGCATAGGGGCCTATTAAAACAAACAAAATGTCCAAACTGTACACCATAGATATAAACAAGATCTATCAGAAAACACCAAAAACGCAAACATCTAACAATAATTGGCCATGGTAAGATAATCAGTAAAATTACCGAAATGTTTTTTTTTTTTTTTTTTTTAATAACATCGAAACTTGATACAAAATCATTGTTCCCCAATTAAGGCTATGGATGAAAGATAGGATCGTTTGGACGGGGCACCACAAGGGCGATCTTACCACCCCATTTTGATTATTTTCAAAAATAATCAAATGACCGAAATGTAGACCTGTATTATTCAATTGAAAATTTGTTGAAACCATGCTTAGGCCTATAGGCCTATATTGATGATTATTGATTCATCATCATACACAACATTTCGCGATTTCACGGCTCTCGCGAGAAAGAAACACTACCTCTACCTATATATAGACCAAGCCTAGAGCCTATGCCTGATTCACCTAAAGTTCAAAACAATTCTACAAACATGGCGTTTTAAGAATGGTGAAATGTTACCTCAGGCCTAGGTGCCACTTATATTAGGTTTCAATTATATTTCGATGAATTTTGTACGTAATGCAATGTGGAAATGACCAGAGTATCTGGTTGGTAGGCCTATCCTAGGCCTAGAATTTATTCCGAGTTTCAAATAGCCTGGCCTAGGTAGGCCTACGTCTCGACTATGGAGAGAATATAGGCCTTCATCACTTTCCGAGATGGATTTACTTGTAAGCCTAGCCTAGGCCCTACCCTGTGCAAGTAAGGTGGCCTTAAAAGAGAGAAATTGGCCCTACTTGAAAAAATGTAGGGTTTATGCAACACTTGTCCAGGCCTAGGGGGCCTAAGCCTATCTGCAAACAATTGCAGTGCCTTGAGGCCCATTTTTTACTGCACCTTTGGGCATGAGTTTTTAATCTGTTTATGACTCATTTGAAGAAAAGCTGAGTGAGGGATTAAGCATATTGCTAATTTACCCCATCAATACTTGCAAGTTTTGGTAACCGAGCCAACAGTTTGGGTCTAGGCCCTACATTTTGAAGGTAGGCCTAGGCCTCCTAGGCCTAGCAATAGGCCTTCTCAGGGCGTCCTTCTCACTGCACGTTCGTTAGGCCAAGATAGAATCTATTCACTCACCGGTTTTCACGCCTTCTTCCCCCATTATCACTAATAAGAGATTAACACTACTTTTAACGTGCAACAACCTATTAAATCTATCAGTTTTACAATAACACTATTAATCGTCCAAGGTTGTTTGCGATTCACCGCGTATTAAAATGGCGATCAGCAGAAAAGCAACCAACCGGAAGTAAGTCGGAAGAAAAAGTCGGAAATGGAATTCAGCACACCTGCACTCTGGCGGCAAAAATTAAAATCGATTAAAATGGTTCTGCTTGCCTGCTTGGGTTTCTGCACTATCACAAAAAATAGGCGCATGTGCAACTTGCAATGGATCGAATGAAAATATTAGAAGAATCTCTACGTGAAGCATCATGTCTGGGTGACATTGATACAATTGAGCAGTTATTATCTAAAGGCATAGACATCAACTCAAAGCACGATATAAATGGCTGGTAAGAAATATCTAATGTGACACTTGGTTTTTGACAGCAATCCCTACCACAACAATGTCAGTGAACCTGCTTTCTGAGCACAACAATGTTCTTGTTCAAAGCTGAAACTAAGGCTAGACTGATGTCTAGACTAGTCACACCTGAGGCCCAGCCTACTGTATCCTAGCAATAAGTGCTCCATATGATTGGACATTATATTGGAGTAATAGATTTTGCTTGCTGTGAACAACAAAGTACGCTAAGAAATTCTACAAAATTTCAAATATGAATCAAATCGTTACATTTTTTCATATCTCACAGCCTAGCACAGTCTACCAGACTGTTTAAACAAACGTTATTCACTGGCCGACTTTCATCCACAATCAAGAACGTACATTATACAAAGTAGATCCAACGATTTAATGGGGAATAAACATAGGCCTACTCTAGTATTGTACAAATATAAGCACTAGGCCTACCGCCTACAGCTGCAAACAAAAATAATTATTTCTTCATTTGTAAATAAGCAAATTATTTTGATATACTATTGTGATTATAGATGAATAATGAAATTTACACTTGTAATAAACCTTATTTTCTGACCATACTTTTGATCATCTTTACATTTTACATCACTTACACAACGCTCAAATTACTTTCAGGACTCCATTGCATTGGGCTGCCAAACGTGGGCATAAGGATGTTGTAACATTGTTACTTGCCAACGGGGCAGAAAGAGATTTAGAAACCATCAACGGTGAAACACCGCTTGCTTTATGCAGCAGACCCGACATCCACAACCTCTTCACCTCTGATCCTGGCGTCACGATAGTCACTACGGAAGGCGTAACTCTTCCGATAACGCCGAACTATCTGCGAAATCCACCGCTTAACCCACAAGTAGAACTGGGCAACGGAATGCTACCAAAGAGATATAAAAACGCCGATTTGCAAAGCTCGGCGCCATCAGGTTACAGTGTGAAAATTGATAGTCAACCAAATAAATCAATTAATCAGAGCGAAGGTAATTAAATTGGAATATGGAAACTATAAAACGAAAATAATTCAAAATTCATTCATCAACTCGTAGTAGGCATGCTGTTGTAGTGATAGCTCAAGATAGGCCCTACTAAATTCTAGGAATGCTTCCAACTATAGGACATTTGATTACTAAACGCTATGCATCAGCCAGTATAGGTTGAAATCCATAGAATATACTATAATGTTTTTTTTCATTTACATCTTGTTGTTTTGAAACACTCGCAAAAATTTTGTGTTGTTCTGGCAAGACGAACTAAATACTAATACCAAATGAATTCCGTTAAAGAGCTGGTACTCAAGGTTCGAGTATCGAATTGCGGCGATCCAGATTTCATCGAGATTGAACTGCCGCGAATGGACCTGACATACTCGCGGCTGCTGCGGACGAGCTGCGAGGAGCTGGGAGTTACGCCCACGCAAGTTTTCCGCGTCCGCAAACTGCCAGACACGATTGTTCGTAAAGACAAAGACGTGCAGAGATTAGTCGACTTCCAGGAGATTGAAATTGTTTTAGCATGTGATAAAGGAACTAAAATGATGGTTGGTAGTAATGGAATGGTAGGCAATGGAGGGCCGAATAGTTACCAATCAATTTCTCAATTCAAAAATCAAACGATCTTGTATTGATTACATATTCCATCTTTTGCTGAATATTGCCTTGAACAAATAATTGTGACTTGGATGCCAATTTCCGAAGTACCGTATCGCAAATTTACGTTACTATACTAGAACACCAACTCATCATTTTGAAAACTGCGTTACAAAATCATACTGCATCGTAGAACGATTTTGAAAGATTCAGTTGCGTTTTTCATCATAAACTTCGTCCTGATGAATCATAATACTGTACCCTGAAAATACCAAAGCTAAATAAATGCAACAGTGATATTTGTGTTAATTATGTTGGTAGATGTCCATCCATGGCTTCATAAAATGGTTTAGTGTACTTAGAATAGATTTTTATATTATGAAATGTTCTGTAATTTGATCTATAAAGAAAATTATGTTGAACAGTAAAATTATTATGGTAGAATGTATGTAAGCTACATCTGTATTGATTTAAATGTGAAATTTAAATTAATGCAATAAATAAATGATTAATTACAGAACTGTAATTATTACTTGAATTATACTGCTATAATACATTAGGCCTATCTACTTCTTTTTTATATATTGTGTTTTAACGACGCTCTACAGGCCTATTGATGGCTACGATCTATTGGCATCGGTGGATGATGAATGAGATGATGGGATGAAAGGTTATTTTATTACGTGTTTTGGATAGTGAGGAGTCGGTCGTGGCCTGTTGTTAAGGAACCATCCCAGTACAACCTGAACGACAGAGGGAAACCACGAAAAACCTGTCGGGATGGTCGACCACAGCGGGAATCGGACCCCGGTCTCCCGAATGACGGTTCAGTGTGTTACCACTCAGCCACGCGTCTCGGTTATCTACTTCATTTACGCTATTCAACAAAAGAACTTCTTTGAACTTTGAGCCTGATCTCCAGTCCAGAATATTGTCTGAAATTTCTCTTTTGACCAACCACAATCTAGAATTTCGCCAAAACAAGATGGTGTATTTCGGGAAGTTGGTTCAACCATCGAGAAGTAACTATGGTTCAACTTCGATCATTACGACTGAATTAATTTCTTGCTGATAAAGTCGTTACGTTGCCTTCTAGCTACGGACTTCCCGTTCTACAGACGGCATTGGATTTATTTTGACTCATGGGCCTTTCAAGTGTTATTTCTAAAGATAATTGTCAATAAGGTATTAATATATATATAGACTTCAGGTTCTGAACGAATGTTTACATTCGACTTCTAGATTTGAAAGATTCCTCAATTGGATTCAAACAAGCCAAGGCCACCCAAAGAAGTACTGATTACCGTGAGAAATCAGAGTGGGACCCAGTGACAGATTTTCGGCCAAAATTTTGTCAGCCGATCCGAATTTTTTTTTGAGTAGAAATCAGGCTTTGGGCGACTCATACACTTTTCTTCAATACTTGGGCTGCACAAAATTTAAAAATATCTAAAAAGAAGACAGAAATGTGTAAAATTTCATGAAAAAATTGAAGTCACGACAAATACATTACAAGATAGGCCTAGAAAGAAAGTCATTTGAAAATAAAAAATTGTGAAAATAGTAAATTAAAACTCTGTATAGTCATACCTGATGATGCAATTTCAAACATAATGAATACAAAAAAAAAGGAAATGAATCTATAGAAATGAATAGGCCCGAGGATTTAAAGAACAATAATATCCCGAATCGAAAATGATCAAAAAGAAAATGATAAGTGAGAAGACTGGTGAGGAAAGAGAATAAAACGTGGAAATATTGTCCCGAGTACATTTTTATTAATCAACATTTTATTTTTGATATCAAGACCATTCTTTGAAATCATTTCATCTTCTTGGTATCAGTTGGATGTCCTAGTACATTCACAGCTCGGAAACAAATGCTGGATAAGTTATAGGAATAAAACATAAATACAAAACCGCTCATCCCAATAGCGTTATCGTATTGGCAACCATTCTGAAATATCGTGTACCAATCATCAAAAAGATTTTCTCGGTAATACAATAAGTCAATAACATTCTAAGCACTTCTTATCCGTGCTAACATAACCGCAAATTTCTTGCAGCTTCATCAGACGGCTGGAAAATTCGACCAATCGGTGTAGAGCGCAGCATGAGCAACGAAAGTTGAAGAAATCCTGGCACATTCTGCCAGTGGTGAAAGAAATTCAGTTTCTCGATCGAAATGATAGATTTAGACTTAAATCCAACATTCTACTGCCAAATCGCTCAAGTTTCCCATGTAATAGTTGGTAGTGATTCAATATGTACATAATGTATGTCAGAGTACCAGTAGAGAAATTCTGTTGACCGACAAGAAATTTGCAGTACGATAGTGATTTCGTGGTCATGAAAGTACAGCAGCATTAGACAACCATCCCTAAATACGGCACACAAAATAAAAACTTCTGAGAATGGATACCAGGTGATTTTGTATACGGTACTTTATTTGTACGTCTGTTGCTTCCATCACATACATCATATTGATGAAAAAAAAAACACATTTCACTTCTATACACTGTGGTCGTATTTGCAGTTACGGTTGTCGATTATTCAGAAAGTGCACTGATTGAATCCGTTATTGGATGGCGCTTTTCTTTCGGATCTGCGTAGATTCGTTACAAATGTTCTGCCTTTCAGATATATCTGGAAATGAGAAACGGACATGATTAGAAGTCAAGCGGAAGACTGCGCTGGAAATATTCCTCGGTAGTTGACAGTCGCTATTCATCGAACAACGTCGCCCAATGCGTAAATCATTGCTGTTACCTGCGTCCTAATCGAGGCAAACTAACCTAATTCAATCCCGTTTGGGTCCGCGTAATTGACACCTATGGCACATGTACCTACTACGTGACACGCATGCTTTCCAGATCCAGTTTTTATTTACATAAAACAAGTGATATTACTAACAGATTCAATAATAAGCAAGCAAAAAAGTAAAAAAAAAAAAAGGTTTATTTACGTAATACAGTCGAACCCACATATAACGAACTCGGTTTTAACGAAATTTCGGTTTTTACGAATTAATTACCATCCCCCTTCAAATCTCCTATCCTCACAATGTTAAATAAAGACCTATAACGAAGTGATTTATATTTCAAAATTCGGTTATTACGAATTTTTTGTCACTTTTCAGCATATTTTGCTCATTTTCAGCTATTTCCAACAAAATGTTCGAAAATCGGAGTATTTTGCGTGAATTTATTTTCAGGTTACATTTATTTTGAACGGACTGTACATCGTAGCAGCTGGTGACGCGTACAGCACGTGGTCATAACTCTTGCTGCACCCCCCCTCCCCGGCCCTGGCACAGTGGAACGGCCCAAAACCAAACACTCTCTCAACGCGCGCTAAATAATAACGTGATGGTGACATTTTCAATGACTTTGTTTATCTATTTTTTGTTTACATTCCTTCATTTCCATTCGTGATAGTGTCCTGTAACCTAGGAAATAAAACACGAGAAGTGGGGAGTTGTGGTGTCATGTGATAGCAGATGATAAGTTCTTTATGAAAGGACATAGTTGTTTTCTATTACTTTCTACAAACATACTAAGTGATGATACGATGCGATGATAATATGTCACCTAATACAGTACTATACTAGGGCCTAAGTCGTAAATGTAGGCCTATCTTTATAAATCTCTAAAATTCAAGTGCTGTTATGAAAAAAAGCAATAAATCTCTATAACGAAATTCTGTTTTTACGAACAGATTTTCATTCCCCTTGAAATTCGTTATATGCGGGTCCGACTGTATATACAGTGCTCTATCCATTGTTTTTCAAGGGACCAGGAAAATAAAACCGTCCATCCAGGAAAATTTAACATTGATTATATAGGAGTAAGGTGGGAAAATATGAATAATACAAGCAGGAAAATGATAGATCCGGAAACGATGCATAGAGGTTTCACTGTATTAATACGTAATACTAATATATAGGCCCATGTGTCTTAATAATTTGACATACCGGTATTCTGGATATTTTCATTGATCACTTTTTCATTATTGAATGTCCATTTTTTTCAAAATGGTTATCAAGTTTATAGAGCCAGTAATTTATTTCTTCTGTTAACTATTCTAATTTGGGCCTGATGATGCCTGGACAAATCTGGGCAAAGCGTTAGCCGTTCAATGATAAAAAAGTGATCCACGAAAATACCCAGAATATGTCATCATTAACAAATATGTATCATGAAAAAAAAAAAGAAATCATATAGGCCTATATAATATATATATATATATATATATATATATATATATATATATATTATTATTATTTTTTCTTTGTTAATACGTCCCTTAATTTAACGACCATCGCGAGAAAACGACGCTTTTTTGGTTCCCTTCCAAGAAAAACCAACAAAAAATTGTTTTTGTTTGTACCGTTTTGTCCTGAATATAAGCTGAGGATTTCTCTCGAAATTTCAAGCCCTAAAGTCACCCTCAGCTTACTTGCAAATCTCGGCCTATAATCGGTCCAAAATACGTTTTTTGCTCATTTTAATTGGGCGTACAACACATGCACACTCATAACAATGGAATCGACTTGAAACTGCGAGATATTCCACTGAAAACACATCTAATGAATGTTTCATCATAAACAAGCATTTTCCCAATTCCCAGCATTTTTATTTGACGCGCAATAATAAACATAACAACTTTGAGGTGTTGGCTGCATGGTGTGCATCATCCTACTGCCTAGTGCTGACTGCGTGTAGTCTGACCTTGTCTGACATTGACACGCACGAGACTGTTCAACGTTTAGCGGCCGGCAATTGCACCGTCGCCTCGCGTGCTAGTTTGGCGGTCGATGTGGTCTCAACTCCCGGTAGACAATTCCCGTCGCGCTCGGTGCATTTTACGCGATTAACTACCAGTTGTCTAATGATACTTTTAATGTTTCAATGTTTCAATGTTCAAGACCAAAGCATAAATTCAGACTGAAAACATGAACCTAATGACAAAATATTATTACACAGCATTATTATACAGTGTCTTACTATAAATGTATACGTACCACATGGCAGGCAATCATGATCGAACTCCGCCCTATGCTATAATATTGACGACTGACAGTATTTTATGTATGCCTTGTAAAACAAACACACAAAGTTTTATTGTGAATTTTATTGAAAAATTTGGTTGAACGACCATCGTGATATAACGACGATTAGCTTATCTCCCCTCAAGGTCGCACTAAAGGGATTGTACTATTGAGAATGAGCAAATCCTCAAAAATCTAGTTGATTCGATTACAACACGCGTTTTCGAGAGCCGTTTACTAGGCGACGTCACAAACCAGAGCCACATGGATTTCCACATTTTAATGACATTTGATGTTAAATTAATCAAAATATCATGAAACGTAAAGAAACCAAAAATATATACGCTTGTAAAATACTTGGATCTGATAGTACATTTCATTATTGCTAAATTCCTACATCTTTACGCGTAGCACAACACAATCAATAAATAAATTATTAATGTATATCAAACTCACCAATTTTGTGTTTTCTGTTTAAAATATTTCAACGCCTGTTTTTCATGAGGTTTTCCGTCCCGGAATCTGCCAGATTCACTCCTTTTTTCGTCTTCTTCTTCAAAACGGGAGTCTCCGCAGCCGAACTCCCCTCTCCGTCGACTTCTTTCTTCCCTGCTCTGTTGGACTTCTTCGCGAGCGGCGTACCGTTCTGTTTGACCTCTTTCTTTCCTGCTCCGGCGGACTTCTTCGCGAGCGGCGTACAGTTCTGTTCGATCTCTTTCTTTCCTGCTCCGGCGGACTTCTTCGCGAGCGGCGTAACGTTCTGTTCAACCTCTTTCTTTCCTGCTCCGGCGGACTTCTTCGCGCGCGGCGTAACGTTCTGTTCGACCTCTTTCTTTCCTGCTCCGGCGGACTTCTTCGCGAGCGGCGTAACGTTCTGTTCGACCTCTTTCTTTCCTGCTCCGTCGGACTTCTTCGAGAGCGGCGTAACGTTCTGTTCGATCTCTGCCGTCGGCTTGCTCTTCTTCGGTTTATTCGCTGGCGGCGACTGAAGTGGAATGTTGGTCAACAGTTGTCGACTTTTACTTTTGGCAGATTTCTTCGCCTTCTTTCTTTCAACTTTCTCACCGTCGGTGGGCGTGGTGATGGCACTAATTGCAGACCCTAATAAATCGTTTAATAGCTTTTCTTTACCATCTCTTTTCTTGGACGGCATTCTACCGTCTGCCGAGCCTGCCTTTTCTTTTTTTGTTCTCACTTGCGCAACTTTCGCCACTTGAGAAGCCATACTCAGTTCTTTCTTCGTCTTCTTCTTTTCAACTTTCTCATCGACGGTGGGCGTGGCGATGGAACTGATTGCAGAACTTAATAAATTGTTTAATAGCTTTTCGTTACTCTTCTTGCCTGTCTTGGACGGCTTTCTGCCGTCTGTAGAACCTGCTTTTTCTTTTTTAGTTCTCACCTGCGCAACTTTTGCCACTTTTGGGGGGGTTGCCACTGTTGAAGTAGCCTTTTCTTTTTTAGTTCTCACCTGCGCAACTTTTGCCACTTCCGGGGGAGTTGCGACTGTTGAAGTAGCCTTTGCCTTTTTAGTTTTCACCTGCATAACTTTCACCACTTCTGGGGGAGTTGCGACTGTTGAAGTGGCCTTTACCTTTTTAGTTTTCACCTGCATAACTTTCACCACTTCCGGGGGAGTTGCAACTGCGTTCACAGCAGATTTCAATAACTGACTGACCAACGAATCTCTACTAGTATCCAATGTTATATCGTCTTTCTTCCCTGTTATCACGTTCAACTTCAGTGCCTTGGAGGCTACAAAGGATGCTTTCTTACCTTTCTTCTTTTTACCGACTACTGGAGTGGCTGGAGCCACACTCTCCGATGTCGTTTCAACCGGAACGATTTCGGCGGCAAGTTTTGGCTTCTGTTTCTTGGCCTTCACTTTCTTGACGGTTTTGTCAATTTCGACTTTCGGAACGGCTGGCAACATTTGGGGACTTTTAATTTCGGAAACTAATTTGGGGTCTTCCTGTTTTTGTTTCTTTGCCTTTCCCTTCTTGTTAGTTTCAGTTTCCATTCTGCCATTCTGCGTCACGGCAACAGATTCGTCGGCTTTGCGCTTTTGTTTCTTACCACCAGGCTTCGGTTTGTCGCCGAGAGTTTGTTTCTCGGCGTTTTCAGGTTTGGGTTTAACCGACTTCTTTGCGACGGTTTGCTTGCTAGATGTTGGCTCAGAAACGTCTTTCTTTTGTTTCTTGGACGCGGATTGCTTGCCGGATTTTCCCTTCGCGGCTTTTGGGGTTGTAGGCTGGACCGAAAAAAAAAAATAATAATATTAAAATTACTATAATATTTAAGCTATTATTATATTATTATGTATAGGCCTATGGACGTTTACATTGGTATTATGCATTAAGACCACAGTGACACGTCTATGCATCGTTCCTAGATCCATCGTTTTCCTGCAAGTATCATTCATTTTGTCTCACCCCACTTCCATGTACCGGTAATCAATGTTGAATTTTTCTGGATGGATGGTTTTATTTTCATAGTCCTTTGAGAAACGATGGATAGGTTTCACTGGATTCCTAACCCCCTCCCCCTCAAATGGATGATTTTTTCACTATACATTTTACTTATTAAAATGAAAAACTTACTAGAGAAACTAATGGAACTTGACAGTGGTTAAAGTATGCAGATATGGTGAGGATAAGAAAAAAGAACTTGCTAAGGATATTTGAACTAAAGAGAAACTATTGAAGCTAGGTTCTTCTGTGATATATTCAAAGTTTGTCGAAGAAGATGAATTATTAATATTTCCATTGGGGTTTCAAGTAGGGCTGTGCGAGCGGAGCTTTTCGAGTTTGAGCGAGATTGACTTTTTTCAAGCGAGTTTCGAGCACTATTTTAGTTTGAGCGAGTTTGAGCACAAATTTTAGTTCGAGCGAGTTCGAGCACAAATTTTATAGAAAATTTTATAGAAAATTTGATTAAAAAAAAAACATGGTAAATAAAATCATATATCTTGAAATATAGCAGGAATATAAAAAAAACAATATAACCAACCCTTGAACAATACTTCAGCAACATTTTCGTGAAAAAGTTGAATTAAAAAAATTATTGTTTGAGAAAAACGAAAAATAAATTTCTCTGTTGAAAATGTCGTAAAAACCAAATAATTATGTCCATTGTTGGTTTTTATTTCATTTTCATTTTTTTTTTGCAGTTTTAGCACGATAGTTATCTAAGTACAAAATTTGAAGTGGATACAATCAATATTAAAAAAGATAGCCACGAAAATCATCACTTCCCGGTTAGAATTACGACAATTTTGTATTGCGTACGAGAGAAACCGGGCGAAACTACTTGATAAGTTCGCTACTGATGAGCTACTTGATCGGCTAACTTTGCCGATAGAAACTGTTGAGCGCGAACTTTTTGCCATTGGCGCTCGGCCGTCCCGAGTGTCTTGTCAACACGCGTGATGACGTTTTAATCTGTCCTTGAAGAGTTTGTGGAGGGGGAGGAACTGAGGAAGGGAGAGACGCGTATGCGTGTCTGCTGGTTACCACGACTCAACAGAACTCAGTCACTCGGAGTCAGTCAGTCCGGTGCAACTGACATCGTGAAATGATGCGCGTTGTAATCATTCAGCAAGTTCTATATGCAAAATCGAAGGAAAAAATGTAGAAACAAAACTTTTTCATAAGTTTCAGACACATTCATTATTCAATACCAATCTGTTGAATGATAAAAAGATGACAAGTTTATTCTTCCACTCTCGCTTGCTCGAAAACGTTCGAGACCCGAAAGTATTTCGAGACTCGAAATTTCGATCTGGGAAAAAAATCTTTTTGAGCGAGTTCTAGTCTCGATTTCGACTCGAACTTGTTCGAAAATCTCGCACAGCCCTAGTTTCAAGTTTGCCCTTATGGTGCCCCATCTAAACGGTCCGACCTCTTCATCCCGGCTTTAATCAGGGAACAACGACCTCATGTCGATAAAACAAGCGAAGATACTCCCAAAAGCATTCAAATGCGAAAAGAAGTCGTCGTTATGACGACGCAACATCATACCTTGGCGTCGAAATCCTTCTGCCATTCGGTGAGGTACGCGGTCTCGGCTGCCTCCATGTCGTCGTCCGAGCTGTCGTCGTCGTCGGCCGTCTTGCGCTTCTTCTCGCTCTTCTTTGCGGCCTGTTCCGGCACCTGAACACACAGAGCATTCCGTTGACGAGACTGTTCTTCATATAATTAAATCTGTTGTTATATTATCTAATCTTGAGACATATTGGACAATCTTTGAAGAAATGGATAACCCTCTAACACCCAACGATTTCGGAATCTTATTAGTTATTAGATGAGTGTAACGAAGACTTCAATACCATATACCGAGAAAAAATAAGCTCCGTTTCCATGTTTTTTTCCAAATGGTAAAAAAAATTGGGATTCGTTTTTAGGTTGTTTTTTTCTTCGTAATTTTGTACGCAGCATACAGGTCGGAAAACAACCATATGACTCGAAAAATTTTATGCAAATTTGTGTCACACTAGAAAAGGTTGCAAGTGCTCAAGAGTCGAGTATCAATGATGATTGTTGTTAGCTCAACGACCAAGCCAGCGGCTAGGTGATTCAGCGTGCCAACGAGAAGATAAAGAGACGAATCACGTTAACGAAAGCCCTCGTCTTATTTTCGTCCTCCAGAGAATCCACGAGTCGTGGCGGAGGCATCATCGATTCTGGACGGGAAAATGAACAGAATCGAGTGAACGTCTACGTCACGTGTCAGAATAAGGGCAGAGTCCTGGAGGACAAATAATATATTTATAATTTTTGAAACTGAGATGATAATTTCTAGTTCTCATTTTTTCTTTATATTGGGTTTAACGACGCACTATAATGATAACTAAGATCTATCAGCGTCAATCTAGTTTTCTCCAAAACTGGGGAAATGAATAACGTTATTATTTGTTGAACTCTGGTTTGGAATTACCCAAATGGTACAGTACAGTTAAAGGGGGCTCTAGCAGCTATTTTTCACGTAAAACGCCGCGGGAAGGTTAAAGTTCAAAATTAGGCCCGAGACACTAGGCCTACTTTTTTTGAGAATGATTTCCTTTTTTTTTTAAATCTTGAAATTCTGGAGCTTAGAGAATCAGCTTTAGAAGCTTAGAGAGGAGCTTTAGAAATTGGGGATAACTTTGGTTAACCGAAAACCGTTTCTTAATCGGTTCCAGGTTCAATCGGTTCTGGAATAGAGAATCGATTCCTTCTGTGTTGATATTTTTTTTCATTCATCATGTTTATTGAGTTATTATGTATACCGTATTTACTCGATTACAGTCCGCAGGTATATTCCAAATTTAGAAAATCTAAAACAGGGGTGCGGACTACAATCGATGACGGATTTCCAAGCGCGTAAAAAAAAAATTCACGCCATTCTGTCAAATGTCTCCAAGTGATGCGCAATACTTCGCCTTGTCTCAAGGTTAACCTTGACTGGCGGGCTGGCGTGCGATCCGCCTTGCTTGTTTTGTTGATGTTCGGGTGGGCGGGCGGGGGCGGGGGGCAGGTATGTCGACCGAGCGCGCATCGCACTGCACACAGCTAAGACCAAGTGACTGAAATGTGCTGAGATGTCAGTTCAGTGTCACTGCCATGCGCCAGTATAACTCCAGTAGTGTAAGCAGGCGTGTCGTAGTCGCTGCGCTAACTCGATTTTCACGTGTTTAAGTATGTGTATTTCTCTGCGGACTATAATCGCATGTAAAGTACTTTTCTAAAACCTACTTCAAAAAACTAGGGTGCGGACTACAATAGGGTGCGGACTGCAATCGCGTAAATACGGTAACTAATGGATATTTTTCAAGTGTGTTGTTGCAATATAATTTGTAGGCCTATAGATATAATATACTAGTTCAAGCGTGCATTATTTATTCACGTCTTT
Source organism: Brachyptera risi (assembly GCA_964007535.1). NCBI lineage: Eukaryota > Metazoa > Arthropoda > Insecta > Plecoptera > Taeniopterygidae > Brachyptera > Brachyptera risi. The sequence continues at coordinate 32,179,286 of OZ023337.1, forward strand.
TCTCCTCCATGCGCAGTAAAACCCAAAATCTGTCCTACCACTGTTTTGTTTCGTCAGAAGAGATGTTGATAGGCTGAAAGATAACCGAATGATATGATGACGCCTAAAAACAAGGAATAAACTCGCGCCAATGTGAGAGAGAGTCTAGATGAAAGTTTACCATAATTTTCTATCAAAAAATGTCGGAGAATCGGTTCTGTAAATTGGTTATCCGATTCTGATTTTCTGAAACCGAAGTTATTAGGGGTGTGCGAATCCATGTTTTTTTTATTTCGAACCGAATCCGAACCGAATCTTCATCAAAATTACCGAATCCAAACCCGAATCTTTTCAGCGTGCATTGCGAAGCGTAATAATGGGACAAACGACACTGCTGATCAAGTTACACTTGATCCAGGAAGTGAAAATCTTATCTCAGCATTCTCATAATTATCCCTGCATAAAACATTTTATGCAACACAAGTCTAACCATTACAGCAAATGTTCTTGAGGATGGAGAATGCAATGTTGCCACGTTTTTGGCGCCAAGATTCAAAATTTTCGAATCTTCTATACCGGACCGAATCCGAATCTGAAAGTGGATTTGATTTGAAAAACATTGATTTGCACACCCTTAGAAGTTATCCCTAGAATCGATGTCATCACTAGACCACTTACCACCGGCTCGTCCTCGTCGTCGTCGTCGGATAGCGGCTCGTTGTTCTCCTCGTCGATGTCCACCCCGCCCTTGTAGCCCATGTCGCGGTCCTCGCGCGTGTACCGTTTGCAGAAAATCACCTGCCCGTCGGGCTTGACTATCACCTCACCGCCCACGTGCGTGCTCAGCTCTCCCTTGGCGTCCTTGTGCTCGCGCGGCAGATCGGGGTCCACGATCGGCACCGGCACCACGTTAGAAGACTCTGCGGGAGAGAACGTTAGAGATGTAGCATGTAATATATGTCCCATAACACAGAAACGGTTTTTACCATGTGTTCGGGACTTTTGGTAACTGAAAGACTTTTATCTGCGGCAGAAAATTATGGTCACCGACAGCGCAGTCCCGGTGTGAAGTTAATTAGTTTTGAATAATTAAAATGGGGTAGTAAGATCGCCCTTGTGGTGCCCCGCCCAAACGATCCTATATTTCATCCTTAACCTTACTTGCGGAACAATGATTTTGTATCAAGTTTCGATGTTATTAAAAAAAAAATAAGAATTGTCCCGAATATAAGCCGGCCCCCCAAACTTTTAGATCAGTAGTTGGAAAAGAGTTTCTCTCCTTTTCCACGTAAATCATCAGTCTTCCTGGATAGAAATTAGTCAATTTCGTATTGCGCGCAAGAGAAAGCTATGTCACCGGCCAAAACAACTTCTGAGAAACCGGTGAGAGGGGCCTCTAGTGATTGTCATACGGTAAATACAAATAATACAAATATGGGAAACATAAAAATCTCAAAACTAGAAATGATAATGAGTGTACAGAAAGAGATGATTGATTTGTTTCAATCGATTGAACTCACTGAGCGTGAGGTAGATGGGAATGGCGAGCGACAGCGGAGTCTTGATGTAGAGACTACGGATGTTGTCGAAGCCGCCCGGGAAGAGTCCGCTCGACAGCTCGTCCACGATGGCGGTGATGTTCTCCCTGATCTGGTCCTCGGTGAAGCTCGTGTCTGCCACCTGGTGGGAAAACGCAACGATACAGCTGGGTTGTTCGGAGGCACGAATAATCGGGTGATGGACGAATGCCTGATTTCACGATTGGAAACGATTCATCCGGGAAAATTCAACATTGATTATATGATAGTAGGGTGGGTCAAAACTAGTGATGCCTACGGATACCTGGGTAGGATCCGGGTATTGGCATACCCGGGTATCGATGTTGATCAATTTTTCTTATTTCTAGTAACAATAAGCAATGCAAAAAAAAAAAAAAAAACAGACAAAGCTCCATAAGAGTGGGATGGACACTTCGCTACGCTCATCTGATAAATATGTCTCGACTTTATCATCTCCATAGAGAAACCCTACCAGGGTTTTGTGGAACCTCACAAGTATTTCCATTATTATCATGAAGCATTTATTGAAATGAATCAATTATATCATCTGTTATATTATATTATTATATTATTGTTATGCTATATATATTCTGTTATATTATCATGTTGTTGTATATGACCATATTATTAATATTATATATAATACCATATATATTACCATATATATATACCATTTCTCTGCGCTTTGTAATCTTAGGTACTGGTATATTGTAACATATTTATTACAGTAGAACCTCTTTAGTAAGTTTCTCATTGGTACATTCATCATCTTGGTAAGTTTTATTCTTTGATCCCATCCATATGCTCCCAAATGTCAAATAGTTTCTTTAAGAGTCCACGGGAGTCGATTTAGCGAAATATCAGTTTTTTGGTGATATCTTTTGAACGGTGTGAGATATCAAAATTCTAATACGCGAGAAACACAGATAATTATAATAGCTTCAAGATAATATAAGTTGTTGCTATTCAAGTCATGTCGCATAACTGTCGAGCGTATACAGCTAAGAAATATGTTTTCAGCTGTATACGCTTCACAGTTACGCGACATGACTTGAATAGTAACAACTTATATTATCTTGAAGCTATTATAATTATCTGTGTTCCTCGCGTATTACAATTTCAATATCTCATACCGTTCAAAAGTCATCACCAAAAAACTGATATTTCGATAAATCGACTCCCGTGGACTCTTAATAAGTTTTTCACTTCGGAAAGTTTTTTTTGTCCAGTCCCCCGAAGAACGTACTCAATAGGTTCCACTTTATAAGAGAGAGAAACTAAACCGAGTGAACAAATCACCTTGACGGAATACGATTCACCGTTGCCGTGCAGCGTCATCACCGTCTTGCTGAGCGCGCGCTGGACTTGCTCGTTAAGGTCGTGCCGTTCGTCGAGCTTGATCGGGATCAGGTGCTTGCCGCGCTTGAAGAACCTCGACCCGACGATCTTCGACACCTGCCCGAGGACCTTCCCGTCCACTAGGTACGTGTCGTACATGAACGCAAAACGCCCCTTCGACTCGAACGGCTTGTGTTCGTTCACCAGCTGGCGGTACGGTATCACCTGTACAACAACGGAAACATTTTTTTTTTATTCACTAGGTTTACGACACACTGTACTGATGACTTGGATCTATTGGCGTCGGCATTGAGTAAAGAAGTATCCTACGAAATAGAGTGGCTAAACAGTCTACAGACCCTGGTAGTGTTATGCCTGGTAATCCTGCTAGGAGCGCTGCGATCACACTATTTGCTAGAGCACTGTTGCGAGTGAATGCTGCTAGGAGCGCTGTGATCAGCCAACTTTTTCATTGTTGGTGAGCAATTGATGTGCATAGGCACTGACATACGGCATTGCCTATCTAGACACTACTTTATCAATGGCATCGGTGAATGATGTATGAGATGATGGGATGATGAGATGAAAGGTTATTTTATTGGGTGTTTTTGGATAGTAGCAAGGAGTCGGTCGTGGCCTGTAGTTAAGAGGGGACAACACTGAAAATATGTCCATTTGTCAGAATTTACGGTTTTTTCTTTTTATGAAAAATTGATTCAATATCTCTTTTTTGGGCGTCCGATGAAATAATGTGAATTAATCTATAAGTTCATTTTATATTGAACTTTTAACCATATGGTGTCGAACCAAATTAGCTTCAGAACGGAATACAGTTGAATGTTTGATGGCTGTTTTCTCGTCATCTCTTTTCCCAACGTATTTTGGGATGGAGAAGTGAATGAAATCTATTCTACTGGATGGATTTGCACATTTTTTTTGTATATTTCATGAACCAGAAAATAAACAAAGTTATGTATTATCAACAGTAGGCCTATATCTTGGAAATAGCATGCATGCAAAAAAATAAAAAATAAGAAAAAAAATGAAAAACTTTGAAATAAAAAAAAAGGTGAAATGGATAAATTTGTCATTCCTACAAAAGTAATATTGAAGTAACACCGATACATAACTTTGTCGAATGCACTTTCGAGAGGGCTGCAAAATTTTTAAAACCACTTATCTCAAGCTGTTTTCAAGAAAAAAGTTTCTTCGTGACAATTGAAAATAATTAGGTGAAAATTGAAAAAAAAAGAAGAGGAAAGAAAAAAATGTGACTTTATATTTTTCTCATTTTTTTGTTGGTGATGTGAGACCACAATAAAAAAATCAACTAGAACGAGTGTGAAATGTAGAATTTGGGATTTTCAGTGTTGTTCCCCCTTAAGGAACCATCCCAGTATCAACCTGAACGACAGAGGGAAACCGTGAAAAACCTCAGTCAGGATGGTCGACCATGGCGGGAATCGAACCCCGGTCTCCTGGATTCATGTGAAAATCAACTAGTCAATAATACCATTTGATAGAGGCATGAATCGTAGACCAAATCATTTTATCCTTTTTTACAACCATTTAGTAAACGTATCAATTTTACACGCAAACAAATTTGTATTATTTTAGCGGTATAGCCAGAAGCAAGCATTTGGGGTTATAAAAGTTACAAAAAGTAATGAGATTTTTTTTTTAAATCATTGAAAAAAAATCAAGGAGATGAATTCAATGAATTCCATTAGATTCACTGTAAATTTTTAATGAACTGTAAATTTTCAGCATCCCATCATAAGCATTAGACCCAATTCTGATCGAAAAATGCGATTCCTCGAAGCAAAATTTCACCGAGACGTCCCGAGGTGACTCGTTCAATAACCAGCCGATCACTTGCCCAAATAAACAAGTTGAATTGATTCACTCTCGAAGCTTACCTGCCTGATTCCTTCCACCTTCTTCTCCGCAAGCAGAGCCTGGTAACGAAGCAACGAAGGTTCGGTATTATTCTTCCTCGCGCGTTTTACATCGCCAGTGATCAGGCAAACTTCAGAGCCGTTGCCGTTCAATATATGTGGCAACGTCCTGCGAGCACACAAAACAACAAGCTATAAATATACATACTAGGGATAACATTGATTAATTGAGAATCGATTAAGAATCGATTCTGATATAAAATGATTCTCAAATCAAAAATTTTTCAAAAAAAAAAAAAAATCTCGGTTCAGTGCTGTACTTCTTTACGTCGTAATAAGTGCTCATTTCGTTGTCTATATTATTCTGTATTGTTGAGATATTACTATCTGGACAAAAGCTATCCCTTCGGTTACGTCTGACAGCCGAACGTTGACGGAAATACCCAAACGGTACAGTACAGTTCAAAGAAGTCTCTAGCAGCTATTTATCACGTGAACGCCTTGGGAAGGTTGAAAAAAGGAAGTTTCAAATTACACTACTTTTTTGACTTTAATTTCAACTTTTTTTTCAATTTTTTTTTTCAAAATCGATTTTCAATTGATTCTGGAGCTTAGAGAATCGATTCCCGATTTTGAGAATCGATGTCACCCCTAATACATACTAACAGACCGTAAGTAGGCATAAAGGAAAAAATGTGTCAGAATTAACAAATTTGCCACCATTCCTGACCTAATCAAATATTACCAGTCACACGCAGCATAAAGCATTGTACTGCAATGAGTGAGGTATCTAAATATAGGCCTATAGAGCGTAATCGAAAACTCGACACACCTTGAATTATATCAAATATAGGCCTATAGTGAAACCTGGATGCATCGTTCCCGGATCTATCGTTTTCCTGCTTGTATCATTAATTTTTTCTCACCCCGCTCCCATATAATCAATGTTAAATGTTCCTGGATGGAAGGTTTTATTTTCCTGGTCCCTTGAAAAACAATGGATAGAGGTTTCAATGTACTTCATTCGGTTACTATCGAATCAAGAAAGCCGTGAATCTTGGTAGCATGGTTCTGCTATTATTTCTATCCATTTGATGAATAAAAAAAATTTATACTATTATTTTCTTCAAAACGGCTGGTCCGAATTACAAACAAGTTCATAACAATACGTAGGCCTATCATTTAAATGTGTTTACATTGGATGAAAATTTGAATTGTTTCGGAGAGATTTTATTTTTTCAATTTTACCGCCCAACCTAATCTTACGCCTACGGGAGTTTTAGAAACTTTGAGATGTCGTTTCTCAAAAATGATCCAACTGACTTGACCCAAACACTTGAGGCATAAAGTGCCACGTTGGATAAGTGTTCGTGTACAGAAACAGTTTCATATCAATCAGCCAATCAGTGCGACCTGTGCAGTGCTTACATACAAACAAACAAAAAAACACACAGCCAAAGCTCCATAAGAGCGGGATAGAAGTCTTCGCTATGGCTCATCTAAAAATGACGGGCTAAAACTAAGAATTCACATCTAAACAACCTGAACCAATGTCCAGTACGGTACGCAGAATAGAAAGGAAACATTCGAGAAGACAGAAGTCCTACCGAGCCCAACCCCAAACAATTTACCAAGCTTGTAACCAATTTGGCCATATTAAGAGGCCTCTTCACATCTTGCCTACCGGCTTGATTGCAGACGTTCGGGTCCAAGTTGGCAACGGAAAACCAATCATCGTATTGATTTGCAGTTTTCGGTTAGATGATCACTAGTAATCAATACGAGCTCGTACGAAGAGCTTTGGTTCGTGGTATGTTTTTAACCCTTTCAAAATAATTGTCAAAAATCAACATGTTTTTACTTGTTTTCCATTGTTTTTATGATTTTTTCAAAGTAGCCTAATTTAATAGAAAAATATGATTTTTAGTGAACAAAGAGGCACAGATATACTCAATTGTTGTTTTATTTCAAAAATAATCAGACTGATTGGTCCTACCATTTAGAAGCGTAAAGAGCTAAAGGCCTGTATTGACGCTTTTTGTCTTGTTTTGTTCGTTCCCTGCAGGTTTTACTCATGGGTTGTGAGATGTAAAGTAGCCTCTTAAAAGCCGAGGTTTTACGATTAAAGTAACGTAATCACATGAACGGCAATACTTACATTCTCAGCTGCATGACGCGCGTGTCGGGAATTCTAATTGACGAAACCTGAAGAATGATTGGTACAGCCTCGTCATTGAACAGAGTTTTTTTCGTTGCAGTTTCCTTTCGTTTTTGAATGAGTTTCATCAAGACGGAGACTCCTTCTGAAATCTGCAAGCGAAAAACAAGGTCTAGTCCAGGGATTCCCAAATGGCGGCCCGCGGGCCAACTCTGGCCCCCGGGACCTTTTCAAATGGAACCTGCCCCTGTATGATCTCCGTTATCCCGCATCACTCATTCATACCAACTCTGCAATCACTGCAATAAAGTATAATATTCTGTGTAGTCAAATTGAGAATCTATCTTGCAGCATCGTTATGTGCTCCGCCCTTGCGACATATCGGTTATATTTTCATAGAGACCTGAATAAGGACATGACGACAACAAGATGTGCAACTCAAGTAATTGTATCTCGATTTGTGAAAAATTAGTTTTAAGAAGCGTGAATGTAGGCCTACCGAAAATATGATGTTTGTTTTTCGAAAACAAGTGGAAAATGAATGAAAATTATTGGAAAATTATTCTGTGTGGCCCACCTCAAATTTCCCCATGAAAAAATGTCCCTCGGAGATATCTAGTTGGAAAGCCCTGGTCTAGTCAGTGGTTACGCAACTAGTAAAAGCTAGAACGTCGTTCGACGAAGTTCTGAAAAATTAAACCTTCGCAAAAAGTAATAGCCTAACAGTAGATTGAAAAGTAGGCCTAACTTGAACTACTGTTTATTGTTTGCTTGAGGTACTACCATACGTTGCAACCATGTAGGCCTACTTTAAAAAAACAAACGTGTTTTTATATTTTATTATCTCAATATTCTTTGTTGCCTTCTCTTCATTTACCTGTATTTGTATTTGCTATAGACCTATTCCTTTTACTTATTCCATAAATAATAATTGTATTCATTCATTGTGTACCGTTCTATCAATTTCAAATTGGAAAGAGCTAAATTTTTTTTTGTGGGGGGGGGTGGGGTGGTAAGATCGCCCTTGTGGTGCCTCGTCCAAACGATCCTTCTTTTCATTCAAAGCCTTAATTGGGGAACAATGATTTTGTATCAAGTTTCGATGTTATTGAAAAAGAATAAAATAAAAAGCTGGAATAAATATTTTTTAAAACTCGTGCCCAGCTTTATATTATGCTTGTAAACTTGTTTTTCGTACGCATTACAAATTTTCAAACATGAAAAAGATTACTTTAAATTGAGCTATCAACTTGAATTTTTTGGTAAAGGAAAGACTATAGAATTCTGCATCTAGTGCACTAGGATATTCTCAAACGGTTCGCTGGTGAATTTACAAAGAACATTTAGGTGAGTGTTTTCATGTAAAAAATAAAGATTTGAAAAGAAAACTTTTGTGAAAAAAACAGTTTTCCATGAAAATGATATATCCTAGTTCACAAGATGTAATAGACCTATAGGAACAGACTGAATGTTTTGGAATTTTGCTAGATCCCTTTTTGTATGAGTTATCATGTTTGGAAACTACGTATGTTTTTTGCATTGTTATAAATTCTCAATGGAGAAAAATAAAAATATCAATATTTTTTTCATTTTTTTTTCTAGTTACATCACCAAATAGTAATATAAAAAAGAGATTTGTTCCATCTTGAAAATTACAAGATTTTTTCCTCAACGTATGGTAGACTTATCTTAATGACCCCACCAACAGCTAGGTTATACGGAGGTACGAATGAGCAGCTGATTGAGAAATGATGAAGTGATAATTGAAATGACATTTACAAAAACCCATGCCTTATGTTGGACTCAAACCCACGCCCAACTGTGACTTTGGTCTCTGAAGCGGTGCCTCAGCTGACTGAGGTACCGATGTACTACTCTTGAATTACTGTAATGTATAGGCCTAATTCAACGCCACATTACAGTCTATAGGCTTAGGCCTACATAATGCTACCAAGTCTTCCGTATTTCAATATTCACCCAATTTTCTGCAGGTGACAAAAAATTTTTGATAAGGCACCACACGAATTAAATGTCATAATATTCACATTTTGCTCTTAAGTTGACAGATAGGTCTAGAACACTCCGAAAGGTAATTTTCAAAATAGACGACGATACTGAGTAGGCCTACCTAGACCTAAATTATGACGTTGATGGCGATTAGTCTACACCAACGACTAACGAGCACCAGCAGCAATGATGTAATAATTGTCAGGTCCGGAACATACCTACATATTTAATCACAGAGGTGGGAGACAGTTTAGCTAAATCAATTCAGCCCGTACAACTTCAAATAGACTTTCTTGACGTTTAGTATGATGGGCCAGTGTCGGGGAAGTTCACTTATAACAGGAACTTTAAAAAAGTTTAGTTCATGTCAAATAAAACGATCCTTTAAGAAGTTCAAAGTTCGTTTTCGTGGCTTTGCGGTAAAAGTTCAAGGTCAAATTCGAAAAAAAAGGTTTGTTCAAAAAATTCACCTTGAAAATCAAATAGGCCTAATAAAAAAGGGTTCAAAAATAATATATGTAGGCCTACACACATTTTTTACAATAAATGTCTCGGGTTTAAAAGTGATTCAACACTTTAAATACGCGTCGCTTCCAGACGCTAGAACAATACAATCAGCGTACACAGCCTACATAGGCCTACACCTACAAGTCACAGCACGTCAACCTTGACCACAAGTGGCTGCCGGCTCGCCTGGTGACAAGTGATCACATGATGAAATCCCGAACAGAGAATATTATACATTCGGGATAGACCGTAAAATAGTCGATCTCTTTCTGAATTTGGAAGGGGAAGTACGGATAGTGCGATCGTGTTGAATAGGATTGTCTAAAAATTATGAACTTTCAAATGAACGTTTTATTCCATTAAAGATCACCAAAAAATCGAACGTGAAGAAAGTTCAACATCGTCGACTGTAAATGTAACGTGTTCATTGAAAAGTTCAGAAAATACGAACGCGTTCATTTTAAATGTTCATTACGGTACCCAACACTGTGATAGGCCTACCCTGAATTGTTTTGGTCGAAACAGTGTGGAAATCGAAAAATGCCAGACAGGCATATTTGTTTAATCACAGACACTGCCTTACTAGGCCCATCGGGTCTAGGCCAATAGATGGGATTCGGCAATGAAAAATTACTTTTTGAACCGGGAGCTCAATTACGCTCAAAATCAACACGCATATCAAAATGTTCGAAGAAGTTCAGGCTGAATCTATTTGGCTAATCCAGTGCCCTTTCCCAGCTCTGTCATAAACATAGACTAGGCCCTGGGGTCTAGCACTAACCTATGCCTAAGACCAGTCAATGAGAAAACATAACCTCTAATATTTGAATGATTATCATAATATGTTGAAGTATTGCTAGACCTAGCCATTCATCTCTAGTAATGCAATAATGTTGATTTTTGGCTAGGTGTGGTCATATGTCTAGCCTGTACAATATGCACTACAATTTAAAAATACCCAGGCCAAATACCTAGCTCAAGCTTTACAAAAAAATGCTCCCTGCTGAAACACAGTTACGGATAATAAGACGTCAATATTTACCGCTGTAGGAGATAGTGAATGCTCGACTTTTGGGCTTGATTTCTTCGGATGTTTCACCCTAACTTTTTCTGTCATTTGGGCAATCATTATTCCCTATTTATTATACAGTTAAATCCAAATAAGTACCACTGCAGGCGCAAAACACGTGGATAAATTCCGAATTTCGTTGCAATGTATCAATAGGCCTATCAGTGACGTGACGTCATCTCCGTGTTGTACACCAACATAACAAACTTACCAGTTTCTTCACTAAACACCCATTTTAGCCACGATTGATTTCATTTTATGAGTGCATTTTAAATTGCACTTGATATTCACTTATTATTGAGGAATTTCCAGGCTGTTCAATCCGTTCTTTTGGAATTTAAATGTATTTGTTTTAAATATATCTATGTAATTATGTAGAAAAAAACGTTGGTCACAATGAAAGTTTGTCAGTCGTCAACTGTTGGTGTGAGAAATTTATAAAATGGGAGAAGGAAATGTTTCAGGAGACTTTTTGGGCCAATACAGAGCAATATCCAATAAATTGAAGAAGCAAGTAATTTTTTATGACATTTCATCATTGAAGGGCGGTCCAAATCTGTGGAAATGTTACTGATTTTTCGGAATCAACAGTTGTTCAATTTGACATTTTTAGGTTAGCTTTGGCAGCTGTCAGATTTACATTTCAATTTCTTCTTTTTCAGACGATTTCTTAGAAAACCAAACGTTACAGAAGCTAGCGATCAGTTTGGTTAGTATGGTTATATTATAGCAAATGTCAGGAATCTAAATTTAGCCGTAATTCACATCCACTCATTTCATGGGTCAATTTACAGGTGCGCTAGCAGTTCAGTGCGAGAACGCGGAAGTACCTCATTACGCAGGCCTCTGTTGGTCAGCCGCTGCGAGATGTGAGGGATCGCTCGGTAACACACCAGGAGAGGCTTGGGCACTACTGCGAGCAGGTCGTCAATTTCTGAGTGCCGAAACACGTAGCAAAGATCTTGGATGTCCAGGTGGTGAACATTTACAGGTAAGAGTGTATAGGTGTAAGATGGAAAGTTCTTGGTCCATCCAATGTAGACATAAATATAAAAGACTCCAAGATTTTCGTGTCACCGTTCGTGTTGAAGCCAAGAATGAATGCCTCAAAATCCTGGATTCACATCTAGGACTAATTTGTTCTTAATAATAGCATAGGCCTACTAGAATTGCCATTTGCTAGAAAGGTATGGGCTACTCATGGGCTTAATTGACACAAGTATGCACTCAAAAATTAATATACCGGTAATTGATGGACATATATCTCGTTACCGGTACTTCAACTATGGTCATCAGTTAATAAATTTTATATCGTACTCTGGAGCGTGTTGATAGTCATTATCGTGCTTTATTGTTTCATCTACTTTTACTGTGCCAAGGGCGCTGTGAGCTGTTTCACTCATGCAGCCAACAGATGGCAACACCATCACAACTCGGATCAACCTACTTCATCGTCCAGTCCGTCTCCACTTTCCGCCAGTCTGAGTTTAGAATTGGCCAACTCGTTGCAAAACTTGGACCACCTCTCTGAAGCTGCAACGCAATATAAGCACGCATCTAGTCTCCAGACAGGCCTCGATAAACTCAATACCTTAGGACTCTTAGCCTCGTGTAAAGTACAACTTGGAGATTTCGATGGCGCGTTAAACGTGTTCAACGAAATGGTTCCTCTGGCCGAATCAGGAAATAGTTTAAGAGGCGTATACTCCGATATTCTCCGTCGTTGTGAAGTTTCTCGAGTTTTGTTATTATTAATTCTACAGCCTGCCGGTCAGAAATTGAGTTCCGACTTGGCGAAAGTATTGGAGAAATATGCATGGGGCCAGATGGAAAAAGATCCGGTCGAGTCGCAAGAAAGTTTACTAAGTGAAGATCAATTCATTCTGATGCAGTCTCTCGTCATGGCAACGCAATCGAGGGATTTAGAGTCGATGGCTTGGCTCGAAACTGAGCTGTGGTGCCATCTATCTGTGGAGCAAAGGGACTTGATAAGAATTCTCGTTCGTCTTATAAAGTGATTCTGGTTCTAGTTCGACTCTTTGAGACGTAAGTGCTACATTACGTTATATACACTTGAACCTTGCAAACACCGCAAGGTACCATGAAAAGATGCCGTTCATTTGATTTATATACACTTCAGTTTGTTAGTGTCATGTTTTGGATAATTCTCAATTTACATTTTGAAAATACCCTCGGTAGACTGGCCGTGTTCTCAAGATTCCCACAGACCAGACTAGTCGACTAGTACTTTGTGCTCAAAACATTCATTTATTTATATTGTCTAATAATTTGATTTTCTGCTACTTTTTATTTCTGAACTACTTACGTCCAACTTTGGCTGTCTGTCCAAAGATTGTTGCATTTATATATATAAATAGTTCTATGATTAGTAAATTTTGTGTATTTTATTTATTCATCTTGTTCATATTGTGTAATATTGTTGTTGATTTATGCTGTAGACTGTTTAAAATGTGATTAAACATTTTGAATAATGGATATTAATAATTGACGATCTATCTTTAAATTTTTCTTCCGTGCTTGAAGTTGATCTAGATTCTAGGTAATTATCGATGCAAAGCTGTGTTCTATTCACAGATCATTACATAATATTCACCCACAATATTTCAGTTGTGAATGAGAAGAAAATTAATAGGTCACAGGATGTTTAAAACAAGGAGTTATAATAATGATAATAATAAATAATAATAATAATTCATTTATTAAACGACATCGAGTATACATGTTAAAATACAAATACTAATACAGTTTTGAGTATAGATTACATGCTGTCAATATTTGGACACCAATAGCCTTGATGATTGGGTGTATTATTATTTATTAACTATAATTATAATTGTAATGTAATTATTTCATTATTATATAAATTGAAAATATTATAATCAAAAAGATTCGACGCTCGAGTAAGTTAGTATGCTAGGTCATGGCCGTAGGTATTATTTAATATACCTGGATAAGTTTAGTCTGGCTTTTAAAGAAGCAGTATCGAACATCGAACTGGTGAGGCAAACCATGAAAAGCTCTCACCCAGACAACGAGACTTACTCGCGCTTGCTTACATTCAGACGATATATATATATTACCTCACCGAGATACGCTACTCCTGCAACCGATAGCGACATAGGCTCGTTCCAATCTCGGCGGCCATATTGGACATTTACAAATGGAATCTAAGCAAGGCATTCTATATTATCACAAAAATATATTGAATATGTGGGAAACTTCCCGGATTGTAAAGCGGTGTGAAGCTACTGCCGAGACACAAATTTGTACACTTCTTAACGTGAAGTAACGTATCTTGGTGATATTTATCTATGTTCAGACAATCCTGAATACTCTTAACACCACTCGTCCGCTCGGGGAAGACGTGGTATCAAGTTACATTTTCCTGAAGAAATGAGCTGGCTATTGATTTTACTGATTTTGTAATTATTAAATGCCTCACAGAAATAGGCATTTCACTTCCACAAATCTGACAACCAAGACCAAATTGGCCGTAAAAAGGGCCTCAAATTACCTTGAATAATATAAATTATTAATGGTCTTGAACTAGATTAATGAATTGGGTGGAAGGGAAAGAAAGTACAGCCACTTACCGAGGTTCATAAGTAGATAGGCCTATTCATGGGGGGAATTTGTTGAAAGAACACAGAGATGAAATAGAGACAGAAGGTTTTGACGTTCCGGCTGTTGCCGTGGTCACAGTTCTTTCTTTCCCTTTTACCCTATTCATATCAAGCCTCAGGCTATTTCCTAGACACACCAAGTCTTAGACTACATAGGAATGTTTATGTAACTGAAACTATTGAATCTGTTCACCGTAAGGGTGGCAAGTGATGGGCTGCCGCGATTAAGACAGGACCCGTGATCGCAAACTAAAAAATTAACAACTTACGATTAACTAATTTACTGCTAATACATGTATGTTTTAATATAACCAATGATGCTATTTTAAGAAGACAAGAGCAGCAATGCTTCACAGAGATTCCAACTATGGATTGAAGTTGAAATATTCGTTCGAAATATTTGTTTTGAATATTTGAAAAAAATTATCCAAGTTATTTCCAGAAGGTCAAAATGTACCAAATTCTCATTTGTCCCTACATAAAATCACAAGAATAATATCTACTTTCAACTCAACCAGTCCCCTTCCCTCCCCACTCCACCCAAAATGTACCCAACCTTAACTAGCACATACCCTAATGCCCACCCTCACCCGAGCCTTAAACCCAAAGCCAACCCAGCCCAACGAGCCCAGCCCTGACTTGACCGGAAGAGTTGAACACACGATTTAGACTTGAAGATTACGCAGCAAACATGAATCTAGCCATTCAGAACCTAGTGTTTGGACATAACTATACGGGAGACAAACAATTAAATCATCACTTCTACTAGTAATGTGAAAAGGATTTGAATAAATACATTATTCATCAAATTGAAAAATAATATTTAACCCAAAATTTCTACCATTTCTACAAATTCTAACATTTTCAGCAAGTTTTCTCAAAAAAGCATTCTGTTTACATTTCAACGTACGTACTTATAACTCTAAATGTATCGACAAGACGTATCTTGAGCAAGTTCTTGAGGCGTGCCCAGTCTCCGCAGCGCAACATGTTCTCGCCAGGTCGACTTCAGAGGTACAAGTGGTAAAAGAAATTGGACAGTGCAAAATAAAAAATCAACCTATACATCGTAAGATGCAGACAATATACAGTGGGACCTCTTTAGTACGTTTTCCAGGAGACCAGACAGAAAAAACTTATTAAAGTGAAAGACTTACTGAAGAAACTATTCAACATGTAGGAGCATATGGATAGGATCAAAGAATAAAACTTACCAAGGTGAAAAATGTACCAACGAGAAACTTACCAAAGAGGTTCTACTGTATGTGGGAAATTCTAATGACTCGGATTTCATAGTGACAAAGGTGTAAAGATCAGTTGTATGTAACGGTAACACTCGATATTTCCACCTCACAGCGTACCGTTACATGCAAATAACACGTAACATGTTGTGAATGTTTATTATGGATGGCCAGTATTTTATAAGATACTTCACTGAATGGTGTGAAGCAGTTTCACTTCAATATGTTCAGACGGAAAGTCACTGCGATTGTTTATATGTTATGTTTACGCTGGAAATGTTACGTTGAGGGCGGGTCCCCCTTGAGGATCGAGAAGTGATCTGCGAGTTACGATGGTGGCCGCCAGGAGCGCTGACAGGCGGCAGTTTCATGTGATGACAATTATTCCAATAGTGGTGCTGCCATCTATCTGTAACAACAAAACAATTGCAAATTGATTACACAATTGACGACTCGAAATGGGCGTGGCTTCCAATCGATGAATCGCGTTGGGAACCAATCGGTAGAGGCATGAAATTATAGCATTAATTATTTACTTTTTCAGCATTAGCAATTTTGCCAGCAATAAAGATCCTTTAATAATAATAGATGTATCAACCGTTAATAAATGACTAAAAAAAAATGGAAATATTCACTGGTTCCTTTCGATGCACAAAATAACAAATAAAAAACAGAGATGATCATCTCAAATTTGTATCGTCTCAATCATCATTCACCGACGCCAATAGATCCAAGAAATAATTAGAGTGTGGTTCAACCCACAACTGTGTACGATAGAACGATGATACTTACATGGATATATAGAAGAAGCTGCTGTTTCAATGTGGGAGGGTCAGAAGGCCGACTCGAAGATCTATTGGCGTCTTGGACTCGTAGCAGAGGTCGTGTTGGTCACAGTTGGAGGTGAGAGAAACACGGGATGCTGACGTTGACTGGAATCTTCTTGGATGTTTCGGAGGAGCAAACTATGTGAGAAGAAAAACAGAGATAATTAATAGGGAAAAATGAACATTAATCAATCTATATTTGAATGAGATATGGAAAATATTATTTAAACTATTTTTAAGATCAATATATGTTAATAGGGAAGAATAATTACCGGATAAATAAATTGAGACGCAGCTTGGATGCGTTGAGATCCCGGATGTGTCGAGACCCTGGATGTGTCGAGATCCCAGGATGTGTCGATACCCCGCCGGATGTGACGAGACCCTGGATTTGTGGAGACCCTGGATGTGTCGAGACCCTGGATGTGTCGAGATCCCAGGATGTGTCGATACCCCGCCGGATGTGACGAGACCCTGGATTTGTGGAGACCCTGGATGTGTCCAGACCCTGGATGTGTCGAGATCCCGGATGTGTTGATACCCCGCCGGATGTGACGAGACCCTGGATTTGTGGAGACCCTGGATGTGTCCAGACTCTGGATGTGTTGAGACCCTGGATGTGTCGAGACCCTGGATGTGTCAAGACCCTGGATGTGTCGAGACCCTGGATGTGTCGAGACCCTGGATGTGTCGAGTCCTCAGTATTGCCCCCAAGTTGCCGTCTTCTTTTCTTCTGCGATCAGTTATCTGACCACTATTCCCGGATCTAAGAAATATTCTGAAGGAATATTCTCAACAAGTTGAACAATCTATTCCCGGATCTAAGAAATATCCTGAAGGGATATTCTCAATAAGGTAAACCATCTTCTAATCAGTTGGTTCTACCTCAAGATTTCCGCAGCTTGAGGGTTACAGGGAACATGCACATGTGGGATAAAACCTATCGTGGAGCTGAAAGAGGGTGAAGGAAATTAATCAAAGCTGCGGAAATATCTAGCCGAAGTTTGTGCTTGGTTGTCGTAGTAACATCAAGCCATCATTGTTCCCTCCTATCAACAGTCCGGCGGGCTGGGGCGGACTGAGGGTCCAGGTGCCAGACGTGTTGAACATTTATTCCGTTGCCCGGGCAACCCTACGACATACACTCCCGACTCGATGCCAACAAAGCACAAACAACATTAGGTAGAGAGTAACACATCACCACGCTGTAGTACTACCAACACTACGAGGTACAGAGGCTCGATCGGTACTGCCAACATGACGAGGTACAGCGGCTCGGAACTGCCAACACTACGAGGTACAGCGGCTTGGAACTGCCAACGTAACGAGGTACAGCTGCTCAGAACTGCCAACATGACGAGGTACAGCGGCTCGGAACTGCCAACGTAACGAGGTACAGCGGCTCGGAACTGCCAACGTAACGAGGTACAGCGACTTGGAACTGCCAACATGGAACTTGAAGCGCAGTGGTTTTTGCTCACAGGTTGATACCAATGACCTCCGTTGTTACGTCTTGAAAGTCGAAAAAAACTGTCAAGAAAAATGGAAAAAGTATTTCAGTCATGTTGCTTCAATAGTCACTTGCACTCTATTCTATCATCAATTAGTAATACTGCGGCATTATTGTATGAATGTGCTCTATTTTTTCTCACCTAAATGTTTCTTCGGGCAAACGTATCGAACTGTCGACTGTTTGCTCGCTGAGACGATACCAATATTCCAGTCGTGATCAGGCTTCCGTCGGTTTTCTTGGCTGTCGTCGTCTTCTTTTCTTCTGCGATCAGTTTATTTGATCGCTTTTCGCGGACCTAAGAGATATCCTGAAGGAATATTCTCAGTGAGTCACGCAATCTACTCCCGGACCTAAGAGATATCCTGAAGGGATATTCTCAATAAGTGAAGCGATCTATTCCCGGATCTAAGAAATATCCTGAAGGAATATTCTCAATAAGTGAAGCGATCTATTCCCGGATCTAAGAAATATCCTGAAGGGATATTCTCAATAAGTGAAGCGATCTATTCCCGGATCTAAGAAATATCCTGAAGGGATATTCTCAATAAGTGAAGCGATCTATTCCCGGATCTAAGAAATATCCTGAAGGGATATTCTCAATAAGTGAAGCGATCTATTCCCGGATCTAAGAAATATCCTGAAGGGATATTCTCAATAAGTGAAGCGATCTATTCCCGGATCTAAGAAATATCCTGAAGGAATATTCTCAACAAGTTGAACAATCTACTCCCGGATCTAAGAAATATCCTGAAGGGATATTCTCAACAAGTGAAGCGATCTATTCCCGGATCTAAGAAATATCCTGAAGGGATATTCTCAATAAGTGAAGCGATCTATTCCCGGATCTAAGAAATATCCTGAAGGGATATTCTCAATAAGTGAAGCGATCTATTCCCGGATCTAAGAAATATCCTGAAGGGATATTCTCAATAAGTGAAGCGATCTATTCCCGGATCTAAGAAATATCCTGAAGGAATATTCTCAACAAGTTGAACAATCTACTCCCGGATCTAAGAAATATCCTGAAGGGATATTCTCAACAAGTGAAGCGATCTATTCCCGGATCTAAGAAATATCCTGAAGGGATATTCTCAATAAGGTAAACCATCTTTTAATTAGTTGGTTCTACCTTAAGATTTCCGCAGCTTGAGGGTTACAGGGAACATGCACATGTGGGATAAAACCTATCGTGGAACTGAAAGAGGGTGAGGGAAATTAATCGAAGCTGCGGAAATATCTAGTTTTGTGCATTGTTGTGGTAATAACATCGAGTAATAACATTCCCACCTATCAACAGTCTGGCGGGCTGGGGCGGACTGAAGGTCCAGGTGCCAGACGTGTTGAACATTTATTCCGTTGCCCGGGCAACCCTACGACATACACTCCCGACTCGATGCCAACAAAGCACAAATACATGTAGTAGAGTGTAACACATCACCATACGGCAACACTGCAAACACCATATGAAGAACAGCGGCTTGGAACTGCCAACATGACGAGGTACAGCGACTCGGAACTGCCAACATGACGAGGTACAGCCACGAACAGCATTGTTGTCAGCGTCAGTTTCCTGGCACGTGTTGGTACAAGCACCCTCACAGGTTCTGGCACGAGGTTGACTGCTGAGTAAAATAACAACATTATCAGTTTTATTCACAATCACTCAAACAGTTATCCGTATCGTGATGAGGTTGGTTCAACTTGAGTTGGTGGTTATTTCTGCCGATGACAGAAGGCTTGTCGAGACGGGCAGTAACCACCAACCACGCTGGTTGTTTTGTAGCAGCTCCGTACAGAGACTTGAGGCTCACTTGAGCCTTACCGGTCGTTAATAACTCCCACTTTAGTCCGGCTTGTAGTTTGGTAATACTCACTACTGGCCCAAGATGTTTCGCTGACCAACGTTGACAAATTTTGTGGCCACGAGCAAAGTTTCATCATTTTTATTTTATTAATAATTGTTAATGCTTGATATACATTTGAATGAATAAACATGCTCATATCAGTTACAGACGGAATAATGATGATAATAATGATAACATGGATTGAACTGAAATCTGGTACATATTATGAATGATGCGTAAGACTTATTTCTGTGTGAGAAGAATGAGGAAAACAGAAAAGTGTTTTTGAAGAAGGAAACTAGGCCGGGTGAGATTCTTCGTTTTTACCGAATCGATCAATCGCGTTAGGAATTGATGGGTAGTCAATCGGAAACGTGGGTTGAAAATCTGCGATATTCACGAGATCCTTTCAATGCAAAAAATACCGAATAAAATAACAGTTCATCTCAGATTTGTATCCTCTTATTCCTCATTTTCTGCCACCAATAGATCTAAGACATAATTGACGAGTATCGTTCAATCCAGTACTGTGTACGATAGAACGATGATACTTACATGAGAATATAGAAGAAACTGCTGGTTCAATGGAGGAGGGTCAGACGGCCGACTGGAAGATCTATTGGCGTCTTGGACTCGTAGCAGAGTTTGTGTTGGTCACAGTTGAACAAGAGAGAAACACGGGATGCTGACGTTGACTGGAATCTTCTCAGATGTTTTGGAGGAGCAAACTATTAGAGAAGAAATACAGAGATAATTATTAGGGAGAAATGAACATCAATCTATATCTATATCTTTATCTATATATCTATATTATATATCTATATCTATATCTATATCTTTATCTATATATCTATATTATATATCTATATCTATATCTATATCTTTATCTATATATCTATATTATAGATCTATATCTATATCTTCCAAAAGTCGAGTTCCTCAATGTTCATAAGGAACTTTTGAAAGTTACAGTCCCTCAGAAAAAAAAAGAACTTGAAAGTTCCTGAACATTAAAAAATTACTATTGCCGTAAAAGTTACTTTGCAGATAAATGACGGCATATAGGATGTAGGTCTAGGAAATTGCCCCCGGTTGGTCGCGAGAACAACATGCATCGTTCAATCGATTGCACACATCCTATCGTTTGACATGCCAATCTTTGATCTGAGTGAATTTTCCAAATTTCGATCTGACATTCGGCCACGCCGGTTACTGGAAATCAGCCCTCCTGCATTGAATATTCTCTTAACACCAGCACCAGATGGAATAACTGTGTTGTGCTTTATGAAAAGTTTTTCAATAATAAAGAAATCTGCGAGTTTGACAAACTAATCAGGGACGTTGACAAGTATCAATCAAGTTCTGAAATTGTAGATAACTAAACAACTAGTCTAGACTAGGCACTTGCATGTGTGATCATCAATTCCCGATCCCAGTGCAGATAAGCTTTCAGCAAAGACCTTGTAGACCTTTGCCTTTAGTGAGTGATCAGGGTTTGCCACATTCCAAGACTGGACATTCTGAATGATTTTCTATTTTCGAATATTTTAAACAGATGACTGATGATAAATGGATCAGATTTGGGATTTCTAAAATGAGGTTCAGTCAATACCTGAAGAAACTTTCAAAGGAATTTTTACGTCTATATTGAAAGTTCCCGGAAATTTGTAACTTGAAGGTCAAAAGTTCCGTTTAGAAAAAAAGGAACGCGTTTCTTTTTAAAAGTAGCTAATCAACACTGATTATTATATATGTTGATAGGGGAAAATAGTTACCTGATGGATAGATTGAGGCTCAGCCCGGATGTGTCAGAGCTCCGGAATGTGTCGACCCCTGGATGTGTCGAGACCCCGGATACGTCAAGACGCCTGGATGTGTCGAGTCCCCAGGATTGCCCCAAGTTGCCGTCTTCTTTTCTTCTGCGATCAGTTATCTGACCACTATTCCCGGATCTAAGATATAATATCCTGAAGGGATATTCTCAATAAGGTGAACCATCTTTAATTCAGTTGGTTCTACCTTAAGATTTCCGCAGCTTGAGGGTTACAGGGAACATGCACATGTGGGATAAAACCTATCGTGGAGCTGAAAGAGGGAAAGGAGGAGGGAAATTAATCAAAGCTGCGGAAATATCTAGTTTTGTGCATTGTTGTGTTAATAACATCGAGTCAATAATTGTTCCCACCTATCAACAGTCTGGCGGGCTGGGGCGGACTGAAGGTCCAGGTGCCAGACGTGTTGAACATTTATTCCGTTGCCCGGGCAACCCTACGACCTACACTCCCGACTCGATGCCAACAAAGCACAAATACATGTAGTAGAGTGTAACACATCACCATACGACAACACTGCCAACACCATACGAAGAACAGCGGCTTGGAACTGCCAACACCATGAGGTACAGCGACTCGGAACTGCCAACATGACGAGGTACAGCGACTCGGAACTGCCAACATGACGAGGTACAGCGACTCGGAACTGCCAACATGACGAGGTACAGCGACTCGGAACTGCCAACATGACGAGAACAGCGACTCGGAACTGCCAACATGACGAGGTACAGCGACTCGGAACTGCCAACATGACGAGGTACAGCCACGAACAGCATTGTTGTCAGCGTCAGTTTCCTGGCACGTGTTGGTACAAGCACCCTCACAGGTACTGGCACAAGGTTGACTGCTGAGCAAAATAACAACATTATCAGTTTTATTCACAATCACTCAAACAGTTTTAATGGAGACGAGTGGTAATGGCATAGGACAGTCATTCAGGAGCCCGGGGTTCGATTCCCGCTGAGGCCGACCTTCCTCACTGGAGTTTTCCCTGGTTGTCATCTATCTATCAACACCTTCCCAATATCCAAAACCACAATAGACGCCAATAGATCCGTGTCATATTTGTACGTGTGATTTGTATTGATCCAATGAACTTCGGACCATAACAACATGTTCCTATACAATGCAACGTTAAGAGTTAGCTACACTTGTTCTCACCTGCACGATTCTCGAGACTCACATCGGGTGGCGTTCAATTGAGACCGAGGATCCACTCTTGGATTGGGACGGTGAGTAGAGGATTCCCTTTCAAGCATCTCAGGCCTCTCCGAGTAGAAATAGTGTGGATCATCTGTAGATGGGAGTGAGTATAGAAGCCCCAGGAAGTGTGAAGGCCCCAGGATGTGTGAAGGCACCAGGATATATGAGGCCCCAGGATGTGTCAAGAGCCCAGGATATGTGAATTGAGCCCAAGATGTGTGAAGACCCCAGGAAGTGTCAAGACCCCAGGATGTGTGAAGGCCCCAGGATGTGAAAAAACCCCAGGATGTGAGAAGGCCCCAGGATGTGAGAAAACCCCAGGATGTGTGAAGACCCCAGGATATGTGAAGGCACAAGGATGTGGGAAAGCCCCGGGATATGTGAAGGACCGAGGAAGTGGAAAGGCCCTAGGAAGTTATCGAGCTGATAACCTATACTATCTCTAATGCACTATAGTGCCTGTTGTGTGTGACCTACGAGGTGCACTGTGTCGGGGGTCGAACCCAACCTTCTGTCCTAGCTGGTTTCCTATACTGATGCTGTTGCCCTATAGTGACCTACGAGGTGCACTGTGTCGGGGGTCGAACCCAACCCTCTGTCCTAGCTGGTTTCCTATACTAATGCTGTTGCCCTATAGTGACCTACGAGGTGCACTGTGTCGGGGGTCGAACCCAACCCTCTGTCCTAGCTGGTTTCCTATACTAATGCTGTTGCCCTATAGTGACCTACGAGGTGCACTGTGTCGGGGGTCGAACCCAACCCTCTGTCCTAGCTGGTTTCCTATGCTGATGCTGTTGCCCTATAGTGACCTACAAGGTGCACTGTGTCGGGGGTCGAACCCAACCCTCTGTCCTAGCTGGTTTCCTATACTAATGCTGTTGCCCTATAGTGACCTACGAGGTGCACTGTGTCGGGGGTCGAACCCAACCCTCTGTCCTAGCTGGTTTCCTATACTAATGCTGTTGCCCTATAGTGACCTATAAGGTGCAATGTGTTGGGGGTCGAACCCAACCCTCTGTCCTAGCTGGTTTCCTATACTAATGCTGTTGCCCTATGGTGACCTATAAGGTGCACTGTGTTGGGGGTCGAACCCAACCCTCTGTCCTAGCTGGTTTCCTATACTAATGCTGTTGCCCTATAGTGACCTATAAGGTGCACTGTGTTGGGGGTCGAACCCAACCCTCTGTCCTAGCTGGTTTGCTATACTAATGCTGTGGCAATATAGTGACCTATAAGGTTCACTGTGTTGGGGGTCGAACCCAACCCTCTGTCCTAGCTGGTTTCCCATACTAATGCTGTTGCCCTATAGTGACCTATAAGGTGCACTGTGTCGGGGGTCGAACCCAACCCTCTGTCCTAGCTGGTTTCCTATACTAATGCTGTTGCCCTATAGTGACCTATAAGGTGCACTGTGTCGGGGGTCGAACCCAACCCTCTGTCCTAGCTGGTTTCCTATACTAATGCTGTTGCCCTATAGTGACCTATAAGGTGCACTGTGTCGGGGGTCGAACCCAACCTTCTGTCCTAGCTGGTTTCCTATACTAATGCTGTTGCCCTATGGTGACCTATAAGGTGCACTGTGATGGGGGTCGAACCCAACCCTCTGTCCTAGCTGGTTTCCTATACTAATGCTGTTGCCCTATAGTGACCTATAAGGTTCACTGTGTCGGGGGTCGAACCCAACCTTCTGTCCTAGCTGGTTTCCCATACTAATGCTGTTGCCCTATAGTGACCTACGAGGTGCACTGTGTCGGGGGTCGAACCCAACATTCTGTCCTAGCTGGTTTCCTATACTAATGCTGTTGCCCTATAGTGACCTATGAGGTTCACTGTGTCGGGGGTCGAACCCAACCCTCTGTCCTAGCTGGTTTCCTATACTAATGCTGTTGCCCTATAGTGACCTACGAGGTGCACTGTGTCGGGGGTCGAACCCAACCCTCTGTCCTAGCTGGTTACCTATACTAATGCTGTTGCCCTATAGTGACCTACGAGGTGCACTGTGTCGGGGGTCGAACCCAACCCTCTGTCCTAGCTGGTTACCTATACTAATGCTGTTGCCCTATAGTGACCTACGAGGTGCACTGTGTCGGGGGTCGAACCCAACCTTCTGTCCTAGCTGGTTTCCTATACTAATGCTGTTGCCCTATAGTGAGCTATAAGGTTCACTGTGTTGGGGGTCGAACCCAACCCTCTGTCCTAGCTGGTTTCCTATACTAATGCTGTTGCCCTATAGTGACCTACGAGGTGCACTGTGTCGGGGGTCGAACCCAACCTTCTGTCCTAGCTGGTTTCCTATACTAATGCTGTTGCCCTATAGTGACCTACGAGGTTCACTGTGTCGGGGGTCGAACCCAACCTTCTCTCCTAGCTGGTTTCCTATACTAATGCTGTTGCCCTATAGTGACCTACGAGGTTCACTGTGTCGGGGGTCGAACCCAACCTTCTCTCCTAGCTGGTTTCCTATGCTGATGCTGTTGCCCTATAGTGACCTACGAGGTGCACTGTGTCGGGGGTCGAACCCAACCCTCTGTCCTAGCTGGTTACCTATACTAATGCTGTTGCCCTATAGTGACCTACGAGGTGCACTGTGTCGGGGGTCGAACCCAACCTTCTGTCCTAGCTGGTTTCCTATACTAATGCTGTTGCCCTAAAGTGACCTACGAGGTTCACTGTGTCGGGGGTCGAACCCAACCTTCTCTCCTAGCTGGTTTCCTATGCTGATGCTGTTGCCCTATAGTGACCTATAAGGTTCACTGTGTTGGGGGTCGAACCCAACCCTCTGTCCTAGCTGGTTTCCTATACTAATGCTGTTGCCCTATAGTGACCTATAAGGTGCACTGTGTCGGGGGTCGAACCCAACCCTCTGTCCTAGCTGGTTTCCTATACGAATGCTGTTGCCCTATAGTGACCTATAAGGTGCACTGTGTCGGGGGTCGAACCCAACCCTCTGTCCTAGCTGGTTTCCTATACTAATGCTGATGCCCTATAGTGACCTATAAGGTGCACTGTGATGGGGGTCGAACCCAATCCTCTGTCCTAGCTGGTTTCCCATACTAATGCTGTTGCCCTATAGTGACCTACGAGGTTCACTGTGTTGGGGGTCGAACCCAACCCTCTGTCCTAGCTGGTTTCCTATACTAATGCTGTTGCCCTATGGTGACCTATAAGGTGCACTGTGTTGGGGGTCGAACCCAACCCTCTGTCCTAGCTGGTTTCCCATACTAATGCTGTTGCCCTATGGTGACCTATAAGGTGCACTGTGTCGGGGGTCGAACCCAACCTTCTGTCCTAGCTGGTTTCCTATACTAATGCTGTTGCCCTATGGTGACCTATAAGGTGCACTGTGATGGGGGTCGAACCCAACCCTCTGTCCTAGCTGGTTTCCTATACTAATGCTGTTGCCCTATGGTGACCTATAAGGTGCACTGTGATGGGGGTCGAACCCAACCCTCTGTCCTAGCTGGTTTCCCATACTAATGCTGTTGCCCTATGGTGACCTATAAGGTGCACTGTGTCGGGGGTCGAACCCAACCTTCTGTCCTAGCTGGTTTCCTATACTAATGCTGTTGCCCTATAGTGACCTACGAGGTGCACTGTGTCGGGGGTCGAACCCAACCCTCTGTCCTAGCTGGTTTCCTATACTAATGCTGTTGCCCTATAGTGACCTATAAGGTTCACTGTGTCGGGGGTCGAACCCAACCCTCTGTCCTAGCTGGTTCCCTATACTAATGCTGTTGCCCTATAGTGACCTACGAGGTTCACTGTGTTGGGGGTCGAACCCAACCCTCTGTCCTAGCTGGTTTCCTATACTAATGCTGTTGCCCTATAGTGACCTACGAGTTGCACTGTGTCGGGGGTCGAACCCAACCTTCTGTCCTAGCTGGTTTCCTATATTAATGCTGTTGCCCTATAGTGACCTATAAGGTGCACTGTGTCAGGGGTCGAACCCAACCCTCTGTCCTAGCTGGTTCCCTATACTAATGCTGTTGCCCTATTGTGACCTATAAGGTGCACTGTGTCAGGGGTCGAACCCAACCCTCTGTCCTAGCTGGTTCCCTATACTAATGCTGTTGCCCTATAGTGACCTACGAGGTGCACTGTGTCGGGGGTCGAACCCAACCCTCTGTCCTAGCTGGTTTCCTATACTAATGCTGTTGCCCTATAGTGACCTACGAGGTGCACTGTGTCGGGGGTCGAACCCAGCCCTCTGTCCTAGCTGGTTTCCTATACTAATGCTGTTGCCCTATAGTGACCTATAAGGTTCACTGTGTCGGGGGTCGAACCCAACCCTCTGTCCTAGCTGGTTCCCTATACTAATGCTGTTGCCCTATAGTGACCTACGAGGTTCACTGTGTTGGGGGTCGAACCCAACCCTCTGTCCTAGCTGGTTTCCTATACTAATGCTGTTGCCCTATAGTGACCTACGAGGTGCACTGTGTCGGGAGTCGAACCCAACCCTCTGTCCTAGCTGGTTTCCTATACTAATGCTGTTGCCCTATAGTGACCTATAAGGTGCACTGTGTCGGGGGTCGAACCCAACCCTCTGTCCTAGCTGGTTTCCTATACTTATGCTGTTGCCCTATAGTGACCTATAAGGTGCACTGTGTCGGGGGTCGAACCCAACCTTCTGTCCTAGCTTGTTTCCTATACTAATGCTGTTGCCCTATAGTGACCTATAAGGTTCACTGTGTCGGGGGTCGAACCCAACCCTCTGTCCTAGCTGGTTTCCTATACTAATGCTGTTGCCCTATAGTGACCTACGAGGTTCACTGTGTTGGGGGTTGAACCCAACCCTCTGTCCTAGCCGGTTTCCTATACTAATGCTGTTGCCCTATAGTGACCTACGAGGTGCACTGTGTCGGGGGTCGAACCCAACCCTCTGTCCTAGCTGGTTTGCTATACTAATGCTGTTGCCCTATAGTGACCTATAAGGTGCACTGTGTCGAGGGTCGAACCCAACCCTCTGTCCTAGCTGGTTTCCTATACTAATGCTGTTGCCCTATGGTGACCTATAAGGTGCACTGTGTTGGGGGTCGAACCCAACCCTCTGTCCTAGCCGGTTCCCTATACTAATGCTGTTGCCCTATAGTGACCTATAAGGTGCACTGTGTCGGGGGTCGAACCTAACCCTCTGTCCTAGCTGGTTTGCTATACTAATGCTGTTGCCCTATAGTGACCTATAAGGTGCACTGTGTTGGGGGTCGAACCCAACCCTCTGTCCTAGCTGGTTCCCTATACTAATGCTGTTGCCCTATAGTGACCAATAAGGTGCACTGTGTCGGGGGTCGAACCCAACACTCTGTCCTAGCTGGTTTGCTATACTAATGCTGTTGCCCTATAGTGACCTATAAGGTGCACTGTGTTGGGGGTCGAACCCAACCCTCTGTCCTAGCTGGTTCCCTATACTAATGCTGTTGCCCTATAGTGACCTATAAGGTGCACTGTGTTGGGGGTCGAACCCAACCCTCTGTCCTAGCGTGTTCCCTATACTAATGCTGTTGCCCTATAGTGACCTACGAGGTGCACTGTGTTGGGGGTCGAACCCAACCCTCTGTCCTAGCTGGTTTGCTATACTAATGCTGTTGCCCTATAGTGACCTATAAGGTGCACTGTGTTGGGGGTCGAACCCAACCCTCTGTCCTAGCTGGTTCCCTATACTAATGCTGTTGCCCTATAGTGACCTACGAGGTGCACTGTGTTGGGGGTCGAACCCAACCCTCTGTCCTAGCTGGTTTGCTATACTAATGCTGTTGCCCTATAGTGACCTATAAGGTGCACTGTGTTGGGGGTCGAACCCAACCCTCTGTCCTAGCTGGTTCCCTATACTAATGCTGTTGCCCTATAGTGACCTATAAGGTGCACTGTGTCGGGGGTCGAACCCAACCCTCTGTCCTAGCTGGTTCCCTATACTAATGCTGTTGCCCTTAGTGACCTATAAGGTGCACTGTGTCGGGGGTCGAACCCAACCCTCTGTCCTAGCTGGTTCCCCATACTAATGCTGTTACCCTATAGTGACCTATAAGGTGCACTGTGTCGGGGGTCGAACCCAACCCTCTGTCCTAGCTGGTTCCCTATACTAATGCTGTTGCCCTATAGTTACCTATAAGGTTCACTGTGTCGGGGGTCGAACCCAACCCTCTGTCCTAGCTGGTTTGCTATACTAATGGTGTTGCCCTATGGTGACCTATAAGGTGCACTGTGTCGGGGGTCGAACCCAACACTCTGTCCTAGCTGGTTCCCTGTACTAATGCTGTTGCCCTATAGTGCCCTATAAGGTTCACTGTGTCGGGGGTCGAACCCAACCCTCTGTCCTAGCTGGTTTGCTATACTAATGCTGTTGCCCTATAGTGACCTATAAGGTTCACTGTGTCGGGGGTCGAACCCAACCCTCTGTCCTAGCTGGTTCCCTATACCAATGCTGTTGCCCTATAGTGACCTATAAGGTGCACTGTGTCGGGGGTCGAACCCAACCCTCTGTCCTAGCTGGTTTCCTATACTAATGCTGTTGCCCTATAGTGACCTATAAGGTTCTCTTTGTGGGGGGTCGAACCCAACCCTCTGTCCTAGCTGGTTCCCTATACTAATGCTGTTGCCCTATAGTGACCTATAAGTTGCACTGTGTCGGGGGTCGAACCCAACCCTCTGTCCTATCTGGTTTCCTATACTAATGCTGTTGCCCTATAGTGACCTAGAGGGTTACTGTGTCGGGGGTCGAACCCAACCCTCTGTCCTAGCTGGTTTCCTATACTAATGCTATTGCCCTATAGTGACCTACAAGGTGCACTGTGTCGGGGGTCGAACACAACACTCTGTCCTAGCTGGTTTCCTATACTAATGCTGTTGCCCTATAGTGACCTATAAGGTGCACTGTGTCGGGGGTCGAACCCAACCCTCTGTCCTAGCTGGTTTCCTATACTAAGAGTGTTGCCCTATAGTGACCTATGAGGTGCACTGTGTCGGGGGTCGAACCCAACCCTCTGTCCTAGCTGGTTTCCCATACTAATGCTGTTGCCCTATGGTGACCTATAAGGTGCACTGTGTCGGGGGTCGAACCCAACACTCTGTCCTAGCTGGTTTCCTATACTAATGCTGTTGCCCTATAGTGACCTATAAGGTGCACTGTGTCGGGGGTCGAACCCAACACTCTGTCCTAGCTGGTTTCCTATACTGATGCTGTTGCCCTATAGTGACCTATAAGGTGCACTACGTTGGGGGTCGAACCCAACCCTCTGTCCTAGCTGGTTTCCCATACTAATGCTGTTGCCCTATGGTGACCTATAAGGTGCACTGTATCGGGGGTCGAACCCAACCCTCTGTCCTAGCTGGTTTCCTATACTAAAGCTGTTGCCCTATGGTCACCTATAAGGTGCACTGTGTCGGGGGTCGAACCCAACCCTCTGTCCTAGCTGGTTTCCTATACTAAGAGTGTTGCCCTATAGTGACCTATAAGGTGCACTGTGTTAGGGTCGAACCCAACCCTCTGTCCTAGCTGGTTTCCTATACTAAAGCTGTTGCCCTATAGTGACCTATAAGGTTCACTGCGTTGGGGGTCGAACCCAACACTCTGTCCTAGCTGGTTTCCTATACTGATGCTGTTGCCCTATAGTGACCTATAAGGTGCACTGTGTCGGGGGTCGAACCCAACCCTCTGTCCTAGCTGGTTTCCCATACTAATGCTGTTGCCCTATAGTGACCTACGAGGTTCACTGTGTTGGGGGGTTGAACCCATCCTTCTGTCCTAGCTGGTTTACTATACTAATTCTGATGCCCTATAGTGACCTATAAGGTTCACTGTGATGGGATTCGGAACAAGTTTCTCCTCTCCGGGTGATTTTCTAGAATTGCATTTATTTCTGCCCTTCGATACAAATTGTGCCTGATGTTTCCATTGGCCAATCCATGTATCATAAAACCAATTGAATTGACTCTGTAAATTAATCCCACCCCGTAGCATTTGAAAGCCTAAACAGGGTTTGGTTGCCGTCTTCCTCTCTTCTTTCTTCTGCGGT
Organism: Brachyptera risi; assembly: GCA_964007535.1. Taxonomy (NCBI): domain Eukaryota; kingdom Metazoa; phylum Arthropoda; class Insecta; order Plecoptera; family Taeniopterygidae; genus Brachyptera; species Brachyptera risi. Next base: position 32,209,914 of record OZ023337.1, read on the forward strand.
CAGTTATCTGACCACTGTTCCCGGATCTAAGAAATATCCAGAAGGGATATTCTCAATAAGAGAAGCGATCTATTTCCGGATCTAAGAAATATCCTGAAGGGATATTCTCAATAAGGTAAACCATCTTTTAATTAGTTGGTTCTACCTTAAGATTTCCGCAGCTTGAGGGATACAGGGAACATGCACATGTGGGATAAAACCTAACGTGGAGCTGAAAGAAGTAGAGGGAAATTAATCAAAGCTGCGGAAATATCTAGTTTTGTGCATTGTTGTGGTAATAACATCGAGTCAATCATTGTTCCCACCTACCAACAGTCCGGCGGGCTGGGGCGGACTGAGAGTCCAGGTGCCAGACGTGTTGAACATTTATTCCGTTGCCCGGGCAACCCTACGACATACACTCCCGACTCGATGCCAACAAAGCACAAATACATGTAGTAGAGTGTAACACATCACCATACGGCAACACTGCCAACACCATATGAAGAACAGCGACTCGGAACTGCCAACACCACGAGGTACAGCGGTTCGGAACTGCCAACATGACGAGGTACAGCGACTCGGAACTGCCAACATGACGAGGTACAGCCACGAACAGCATTGTCAGTTTCCCGGCACGTGTTGGTACAAGCACCCTCACAGGTACTGGCACGAGGTTGACCGCTGAGCAAAATAACAACATTATCAGTCTTATTCACAATCACTCAAACAGTTCCAACAGAGACGGCAGTCGATGGCTAACACACTGAAGAGTCATTCAGAAGGCCAGGGTTCGATTCCTGCCAAGGTCAACCATCCTGACAGGGGTTTTCCCTGGTTGCCATCTGTCATTCAGGTCAATACTGGAATGTTTCCTTAACAACAGGCCACGACCGACTCCTGCTCACTATCCCACATGAAGAAAGTACCCTCATCTCACCATCTCATACATCATCCACTGACACCAAAATATCCGTGTCATCTGTTCAGTGCGTAGTTGTACCCAATACAAATGGATAAAATCACAGTTTCAAAATTCGATTTGGAATAGATTTCAAAGAGCTCGCAGGTGAAAGCTACTTTAGATTCTCTAATCATCGTCCCGAATCAAAATTATCCATTTCCCAATGAGACGATATTCAACGAGTGAGAAAGTTTTTGGATATCTAGAAGAATATAGACCTGTGCATCGTCAAGTAGTGGTACACTCTATTGGATTTTTGAATAAACATGATCAAATATATCTATTACTGTGGAATTACTAATGAAGCTGTGTCAAATGATATTTATCTCATACGAATTGAATGTTTGGAATTGAACAGTTTCAATTCAATTCAAGGAACATTTTATTTCATTGGTAATTGAATATAAATAAATTAAAATTAACAATTACCCACTTATGTGTATGGCTAGGCCAGGGCTTCCCAACTGACGGCCCGCGGGACCTTTTCAAATGGCCCGCATTAGGATCTTATGAACCAATGTAAAATCATTGCAATTCATTATAACATTCTGTGTAGTCAAGTTGAGAATATGTTTGGCAAGGGTTGAACTGCTGTACAATATCTGTAAATTTCTAATTACTGTGTAATAAAAACTCATCTAAAAAAAAAATAGATCATCTTATATTATATTATCATTTTTTTAATTTTTATTATTATAATAAAGATTTATCAATAATGATGGTTGATTATTTAATGTTGAATAATGTTGATGTTGTTCCTCACCCAAATAATTCTTCAGGCCGATCCCACGTACTTCTGAACTGCCGACCCCGCGTGGTACAGCGGCTCGGAACTGCCAACTTGACTCCAATGAGATGAGCCAATACAGCATCGTGGCGTATCAAGTGTATCATCTCAAGTGTTGGTACCTTGTCTGGCACTGTCACTGTCAAAAGAGGAAAAAATCACGTTGAACCTTTTTATCCTGAGTTTATACCAATCACATCATCATTATAACTCAGATCTATTGGCGTCGGTGAATGATTATTGAAATGAAGGGATGAAATAACTTCTTGTTTCATTAGGTGATTTGGACAGTGCGGGAAGAAACCGGTCGTGGCCTCCCTTAGAAGAACCATCCCAACGTACACTTTGACGACAAAGCCACTGTCAGGAGGGTCGACCAAGGCGGGAATTCAAGCCCGGTCTCCTGAATGACAGTTCAGTGTCTCCTAAAAGTTACACATTCTTCACACAAGCTTCGAGTTTATTACAGCAAGCGGAAAGTAAGGGAATGGAAACAAATATACATTTTTCGATCGTTAGTTCCAACTTCTCACATCTTGCTACGTTAAACTTCAGTGTAACTTCCCAATATATTGGCCTACAAATCATCTTACTACTCGAAGGGGCCTATGAGATACGATTATATTATTATATTATTACCATGCCAGGATGTTGAGCTCAAATGCTAACGCGCTCCGAGAGGTGAGGGGCATATCGAGCCACCGTCCATCTTCACAGGAGTTTTCCGGAGTTTTCCTCGGTAGTTTAGGCTGATGCCGGCACGGTCCCTGCTCCTCGCAGTGAAAATGGTGTGGATCATCTGCATTAGTGTGGAAGAAACTGCTGGAAGAAAGTGTGAAGGAGAGTGTAGATGACACTGAGGGTGGAAGAGAGAGGGGATGAATCTATCCACCGTAAGGGTGGCAAGCTGGGCTGCCGCGATTAAGACAAGACCCGTGATCGCGAACTAAAAAACTCACAACTTACAATAAACTAACTTACTGCTAATATATATATTCATGCTCTAATATAACCATTGATGCTATTTTAAGAATACACGAGCAGCAAAGTTTCACAGAGATATTTACTCTGGGTTGACGTTGAAAGCTACGTTTGAAATATTCGTTATCAATATTTAAAAAAACAGATCCAAGTTATTTCCAAAAGGTCAAAATGCACCAAATTCCTAATTGTTTGCTTACATAAAAGTACAAGAAATAAATCTGCTTTCAACTCGACCAATCCCCTTCCCTCCCCTCTCCACCCAAAATGTACCCAACCTTAACTAGCTCATACCCTAAGGTCCACCCTCACCCAAACCTTATACCCAAACCTTATACCCAAAGCCCACCGAGCCCAGCCCTGACTCGACTGGAAGAGTTGAACACATGATTTAGACTTGAAGTTTACGCAGCAAACATGAATCTAGCAATTCAGAACCTAGTGTTTGGTCATAACTATGCGGGAGACATAAAATTAAATCATCACTTTTTCTAGTGATGTGAGGAGAATGTGAATAATACATTCTTCCTCAAAAATAGAATATTGAAAAATAATATCCAACCAGTTTTTGATTCTACTTTTTAATTTTACGTTATTGTTAGTGTTACCGAAGTGATATATATTCAGCAAGTTTTCTTAAAATAGCATTCTGTTTATATTTCAAAGTACGTGTAAATCGAAATGTATCGATATGATGTAGATCTCGAACAAGTCCCCAAGGATCGAGAAGTGACCCGCGAGTTACAATGGTTGCCGCCAGGAGCGCTGACACTCGGATGTTTCCATGGTGATGAGGACGGATCAATGTGACGTCAGCTGTTCCAGTAGTTGTGCTGCCATCTATCTGTAACAACAAAACAATTGCAAATCACATTATAAAATTGAATTTATAAAATCATGTTTCTCGACGCACTGTGGGCCTACTGATGACTAAGATCTATTGGCGTTGAATGAATGATTAATAAGATGATGGAATGATGAGATGGATGTTTCTTAGGAAATGTGAAAGATAGTTGGAATGTAGCTATCGTGGCCTGTATTGAAAAAAAAAATGTAAAGATAGACGGTGGCGAGTATCGAATCAGGTTCGATATGCCCCTCACCTTCCGGATCACATGAATCGATCGTGTGCCGATTCAATGAATTAGAATCAGTTATTCAACAATGATCAACATGCATGGAATATTTGTATTATCTATCTGGTATTCAGCAACTAAAAATAAGTGAAACCATTTCTTTTCTTAATTTCCGATGAAAACTGATCGCCTAAGAAATTATTTAATAAATACGGCATTCCAACATGGATATAGCTCGGTTTTGCATGGAATCGTTTCCTACGTCGTGATACGTTGTAAGGCAGGAGCGTTCCCCGGCTTGATCTCATGGGCCGTGACATTCATTGTCAATATGAAAAGAAGCTCGCAAAACCACAAGTTTCAACTGAATTAACAGATATTGATTCATGTATTTATTTATGTATTTATTTCATGTATTTCATTAATTAATTTGTATCGTCTTATTCATCATTCACTGACGCCAATAGATCTGAGCTATCACTGAGGTACGTCGTTAAACCAGATATCAGAGAGCAATGGGACATGCTGACTCAATGATAATAATGGATATTAATAATAATAATAATTGTTTGTTCCTCGAATTTTTGTTCATATTACTTGATATCGGAAACGTCATATATATATATATATATATATATATACATATATATATATATATATATATATATATATATATATATATATATATATATATATATATATATATATATATATATATATATATATATATATATATATATATATATATATATATATATATATATATATATATATATACATATATTTATATATATATATATATATATATATATATATATATATATATATATATATATATATATATATATATATATATATATATATATATATATATATATATTGGTATATATATATATATATATATATATATATATATATATATATATATATATATATATATATATATATATATATATATATATATATATATATATATATATATATATATATATATATATATATATATATATATTTCAATTATCAACATGATTATATAACCATATTCCTTATTATTATACTGTCTAGCCTAGTTTCAGAAATCTTAATTATCATTTATAGGCCTACTATGTACTCATTTTCAGTTGGTAACACAATCAACTGAAAATAAAATTGTCTGTAGAATCCAACAATGTCTAACCAATGTATAACACTGTAAAAGAGTTTTGAAATAAAATATATGACAATAAACGATATCTAAATGGAAATTGTGAAATTTGAAACTTTGGAATTGTGTTGTAATTCAAAATATGTAGGCCTACCGTATTCATAACATATTGTGTTTAAACTTGTAAACGTGAATGAATAAGTGAATGAACAATCGAATGCGTTGGAATTAATAAATTGAATGAATTGACAATTGAATGAATGAGAAAATGAATGAATAAATGGATAAAAAATTATGTAAATATATTCATATATATATATATATATATATATATATATTATTATTCATATATATATATATATATATATATATATATATATATATATATATATATATATATATATATATATATATATATATTATTATTCATATATATATATATATATATATATATATATATATATATATATATATATATATATATATATATATATATATATATATGAAAAAAAAAATATATATATATATATATATATATATATGAAAAAAAAAATATATATATATATATATATATGAAAAAAAAAAATTATATATATATATATATATAAATGAAAAAAAAAAAAAAAATTATATATATATATATATATATATATATATATATATGAAAAAAAAAAAAAGAATATATATATATATATATATATATATATATATATATATATATATATGCATATCGAAAGTGAGTTGAAAAAACTAATAAATATAAATTAAAAGCTGCCCCTTGACTCAGTAAGCTAAGGCACTGCTCTAGAATATAAGATACAAGTCATGTGTGTTTCGAATTAAGGCACGGGTTTCTGTAATATCATTAATCTATCACCAACTCATTCGAACCCCCAAATAAACTAGCTGTTGGTGGGGTCGTCAAGCGAACAATCGTCATCGAGCCAGTCTATTAATGTATGGATGTGATGATGGAAGGGCCGGGATCAGGATCAGTGATTGGCTAAAAGCAAAGTTAGGTTGTCATAGAAACTTACCGAGATGAGCAATATAATCCTGGAGATACTCAGTTGAAAGTATTTAATATCGACACGGGTAAAATAATACTCTGTGACGGATCATTATGTTCATTACTGGAGAATATTTAATCAATTGAAATTAATAAACTTAAAAAAAAAATATTCGGTCCGTCAAATAAATAAAAGTCACTTTGTTAAATAACTAAATACAATCACTCGATTAAATAATGAACGATCAATCAGTATCACCACAACAAAATCCATTCGATTAAAATATAACACTTTCAAAATGGTCGTACCACCACACAAACAAAAAAATCACACGATGGCGCGAGATTTTTCAAGAAAAAATCCCCAAAATCGAACGTTTCCCGGGAGCTTCTGCCGTGGAGGTGTTGTCTCGTCAAGGGTCGGCTGAAGACTGATTTTCGTTCCATTTCCGCCTCCAAACCTCAATCAAGACCTCCTGTGATTGGCTGAAAATTATGGAATCATATCGAATCGATTGCAGTAATATTGATCAACCTGATGAAAATTAAATAGATCTAATAAATCAAATTTGTCCATCATGAAGCTTGTTTTAAACCAAATTTTGAATTGAAAATTATTCCCAAAATTTGTCTCATCATTTTAACTTCGAAATTAATGAACTTCATCTCACAAAAGTGTTTTCCAATTAGTTTTTTACTTTAGGTATTTTTTGTCAAAGTTGGCTAAAATGAGCTGAAAAATCTACCGGAAATGACAAATCTTACATCTATTTTGAAGAAATTTATCCCTATCAAAATACTAATGACCAACCCCTAATCACAAATTAAAGCCAATTATTTTCATTCAGAAACAATATATTGATATATGTTATAGTAATCATGATTTAGAGAATTTAATGACCTTCAAATTGATGCTATCAAATCTTAATAGGCTCAACAAAAGGCTGAGATATATTCGTTATAATATCAGATTACATGGCAAGAAAACGTCTGTCAAAAGCCGACACGGTACCAATAAGGATTTAATTAATTAACATGCGCCCATAGTTTCCCACATACAAGTATATTGAGATAGTCTCAGATAGTCGTAGATTGGTATTTATTCAGAGGTGCCATACAATTAGACCAGAAAAAACTACTGTCAAACATCTAATTCCACCACCTGTTGCTAGCAGTGAAAATAGTCTCGGCTGTCGGTACAAGTCGCCCAATTAGGCACATATTCTGACATTACAATGCTACTTGTGGGCTTATTAATGCAAGATATTGCCTCTTAAAAGCTCATCAAATCATAACTTGAAGCATCCGATAGGCTTGTGTATAAATACAGCTGAAAATATCGCGCCTAGGCCTGTAAAATGTCCAGACTTGTAGGCCTACCAAGTTCTGGGCCTACTCGTATTCAGATCTATCGGTAGGGCCTATACTGCTTAACCGGTAAGTTTGCACATTTCTATTATATCAAATGTTTATAAGCTATTCACGTTTTCTTCCCACATATCTCCAGGGACTATTACATCTATATATCAAGTCCTAGGCCTATCCTGTACAGCTGTTATTTAACTCCAGGACTGACCTATGAATAGGCCTACCGGTTCTACATTGCCAAAATGCCAACGATTTTTATCTATTCATAATTTTGTATATTTCTATTGAATCAATGTTCATAAGCTATCCACGTTTTCTTCCCACATATCCCCAGGGACTATTATACCTACATATCAAGTCCTAGGCCTATCCCGTATTGCTGTTATTTCAGTATAGGGCTGACCCATGAATAGGCCTACCGGTCCTACATTGCCAAAATGCCAACGATTTTTATCTATTCATAATTTTGTATATTTCTATTGAATCAATGTTCATAAGCTATCCACGTTTTCTTCCCACATATCCCCAGGGACTATTACATATATATATCAAGTCCTAGGCCTATCCTGTACAGCTATTATTTAACTCCAGGGCTGACCTATGAATAGGCCTACCAGTTCTACATTGCCAAAATGCCAACGATTTTTATCAATTCATAATTTCTATTGAATCAATGTTCATAAGCTATCCACGTTTTCTTCCCACATATCCCCAGGGACTATCACACCTATATATCAAGTCCTAGGCCTATTCTTTAGGCCTACAGCTGGTAATAGGACTGACCTATGAAAAGACCTATCGGTTCTTACATTGACAAAATGCCAACGATTAAAATCTATTCATAATCATTCTACACATCTCTCAGTGAACAAACCTAATTAAAGATTAATTTTGTTATCTTCATCATGGTCTAATGTATAAGTGGGTGGCATTTTAGTGTACTGGGATTGCATTTCCGAAACGTCAAAGTTTATAGCGTTTTCATCTCAATTCTCTCTGATAACATGTCTATAAAATGATTGGTACAATGTAGTCAACACAATTGATTGTTGCTTGTTTAACGACCTCATCAACAACTAGGTTATTTGGGGGTAGAAATGAGGGGATGATGTCACAAAACCTATGCCTTATGCGGGACTCGAACCCACACCCCATTCAACTACGCCTTGACATTGATCTGCGTAATTATTATAGACAGGCTGCTGATAAACATACTCATCCAGTCAACAAACAAAGTTTCATATAGAGTTGTTCATATGTATAAAAATAGTTGAACAAATTCTAAGATGGGCCTGAATACATTTTGAAGGAAATACTGTTCAGTTTCATCATAAAATGGTATATTCAAGGCATTGAGTTTGTAAGGATTAGGGTATATGTACAACATGAACATAGGCCTACTGTGATCATGTAACAATAGCTACATAAGTACATTTAGCCCTTCAGTCTACAAGATTAATTCCATCCATAGATTATTCATTAATTATATTGATTTTACATTGTCTTTAAAAGTACTTTAATTGTACCCCAAATTGCCTAGCTGTTTGTGGGGAAGGGGTCATGTTCATAAGAGGCAATCCTGCTGATATTGATGGGTGCTTCCATCTAGGACGATATGCTAGGACTGCTTGTAATCGCCCAATCAGGGAACAGCTGATTTTCCTAAAGACAACACAAGTTTGTCTGTGAAACCAAGTTTTCCCAGGATGTAAGTACATTCAAGTATGCATTGCTTGTATCCAAGTGTGAAAATATTATTTGGTGAGACTAAAAGTTCTGAGATGTTATAAAAATAAAAAGAAACAGCAGCTGATTTTCCTAAAGACAACACAAGGAAGGTTTTCTCTGAAACCAAGTTTTCCCAGGATAATAGAACTACTCTCATATTGGTAATTACGGCACCTCTATGGAAACTGAGGTCACCGTTGAGCGTGGGTTCGAGTCTCGCATGGGGCATGGTATTTTGTACATTTTCTTGTAAACGTTCCATCATCACCTGCTCATTCGTACCCCCAAATAACCCAGCTGTTGGTGGGGTAGTCGAGCTTATTCATATACCCTCAAATAATCCAGCTGTTGGTGGGGTAGTCGAACTCATTCATATACCCTCAAATAATCTAGCTGTTGGTGGGGAGTCGATTTCATTCGTACCCCCAAATAACCCAGCTGTTGGTGGGGTCGTTGAGTTCATTCGCACCCTCAAATAACCCAGCTTTTGGTGGGGTACAGTTGAGCAAATTTGTACCCTCAAATAATCTAGCTGTGGTCGTTGAGCTCATTTGTGACCCCAAATAACCCAGCTGTTAGTGGGGTCGTTGACAAACAATAATCAACAGGTGTGTATTCAATTACATGTATACAATGGTTGACCATAGAGTAACAAATTCTTGTAAATTGAACATCAAATTTATACATAGCAAAACGTCTTGAGTAGGCTATAACTTAGTTAAAGTAGGCTTTTAGGAGCGGCAAACCCCAACTGGCTTTCATTGGCCTGGGTGATTTCTTACCAAACCTGGTTTACAACAACACATTCCTGGCGCGGGACTCGAACCCACGCCCTGTACTCGACTCCAGTTCCTAAAGCAGTGCCTCAGTTCGCCTAGCCACGGGGGTTCAAAGTGCGTACAGCATGTAGCTATCAATAGTCTACTCGAGTCTTATATTACATTCCAAATTATAAATACTTGTCAAAATAAATTCAGAATAATATATAAACCAATCGTAATGTTTTATGATGTATGGAATTTATTGTCGGCGTTGTCTAAACCGGCTCCTCTACCGTTATAGCCCGCTTTACCTCGCTACGGCTAGTCGGCAGTTGCCATGGCTACCGGGCGATGACTCACCGCGCGTCACATAGATGCAATCAAAACTTTCAAAACCCGTAGACTCATTCATGAACATGGAAAACTACATTGTTCCGAGATGTACCGTGTAAAACATGATTTTCTTTCTAAAACCATTCCTGCTGGATACGAATATATAGCCTTGATGTTCAACCTTTCTTAACTCGAGGGTTAATCTGGTCAGAAACGCATACGGGCTTTCAGAGAAGATGTTTATTCAAGAGAATTAAACCATTTACAAGTACTGGAGTAGATTTATTCTCGGCATACCGCAAGTAGGCAGTAGGCCTATTACTGGACCGGCACACACACACTCTCAGTGTGAACTTGTGTCGACAAGGTTCTCTGAAATACTTTCTACAGTGCCTTCTTGCGCCCAGCCAATAAGCTGAATAACTCACAGACACAGATATTCACAACTATTAAACTAAATATCAATGAATATTCTTTCATTCAATCTATTTATTCATTCAATTAAATATAGAGTAAACAAATTGTTAAAGTGCTGACTGGGATGGTTCCTGAATAACAGGTCACGACCGCTTCCTTCCCCTATCCAGAATACCTAATAAAATGACCATCACATCTTCACTTCTCATTTACAATCACCGATTCAGTAGATTTCAGTCGTACTTGAAATGCGTCGTTAAACAAAATAGAATAAATAGAGGGGGTTGGAAAGGATGGATGGAAAGTACGGGAGAGTTACTGGAATAATAATAATTATGGTCCAATGACTGTTGTGGAAAAATCGAAAGAATTACAGAAATGTTCGTTGAACTGTAGTTTATAGTAATTTAAATGAATGAATTAATAAATGAATAGGCAATGATGATTGAATGGGTAATTGGCGAGAGCGTCGATATACTTACCAAGATAAATCAGTGAGCTCGGCAGGTGCGCGTGTAAATACATGAGTGGCCGCAGGGCTAGCGTGATACCCAAGACACAATATGCAATAAATAGAAGAAGAATTTAGAAATAAATATACAGAAAATTGAGAGAGTTTAACGAATTTAGAGATTGAAAATGAAGAGAAATGATTGATTGAAAATAACTGAAAGAATGTCCTGGCGTGGGAACCAAAACACGCGTCTGTTAAAAGTACTAACGTACGAAGCGGCAGAATAAATCCGACTGTCGTTGCTAAGACAACTGACAACACGTGTTTGACCGTTGAACTTGTTTTGCTCCCCCTCCAACCCCCTCCAACCCCCACCAAACCCCACCAACCCCCAGGAGTCAACTGTCGCAAAGACAACTGACCAATGGCGCTCATCTGTCAACAAATGCCTCCCTCTGATTGGAGAAGAGCTGCCAGACAAATATTAGGGGTATTTCAAATAATGGCTTCGTTTGAGGAATTATATGAAGGGGAGGGGACTACTTAAGTCTTTATTTTATAAAGACTCAAGTAGACCTCTATTCAGAAATTTTAATATTATGACCTTACCATGTAAATATATATATATAATACAATTCTTTATCTGTTAGAAAACAAGAACTTTTTAAACGATGATAATGAAGAGCATAGTCATAACACCAGAAAGAATAATATAATTGTAAAGAAAGGTCCTATACATGCTGGGTCTAAATTTTATAATGCTCTACCTCTAGAAATAAAAAATGACAATTGTTTTAAAATTAAACTAAAGAATCACCTTATCAGTAAATGTGACTATAGCGTTAAAGAATTTCTAGAAGACTGACTATATTTAATTTTAATCATCGACACCAGTCAGTTCTATACACTAGTATTGTAAGTTTTTAAAATATTATTGACCATTGTATATATTTTATTCTCTCTGTATTTAGTTTATAATTTGACGATGACAATATCATGTACTTGATCAAACTGCATCAATAAAAAATTATTATTATAATTATTATTAAATTATTATTATTTCATCCATAGCCTTAATTGGGGAACAATGATTTAGTGCAACATTCAAATTATTTCAAAGCCTTCCAGTCTTAGTTCTAAAAACCCTGTACCATTCTTAATTAGACGAGCTTTAGCGAGGATTCAATTTGACATACTGAAAAAAATTGGTGTTCGTTCTTATGTTTTTTTTAAAATGTTTTTTTGTCGGTTCTCCACAGGTCAAACGGCTACAGCTATCAACTTTAAACTTTTTTTCATCATGGTTCCTCATCCAACTTAGATCTGTATAGTTTTGTGGCATTATCGGATCGTAACTTTTATTTTTATGACTTTTAGAAATTTCAAAAATACCCGTTAGAATAACACGGCGGAAAAAAAATAAAAATATTTTTATTTTCCCAAAAAACGAAATTTTGTGTGAAGTTGAATTACATCTTGATACACATTTCTGCAAATTCTCAGCTTGATTGGGTCAGTCATTTTGAAGAAAAAAGATGAAATGTGCTAAATTGGTACCACTCGAAGCAGTATTTACCCATGTATAACTTAAATGTCACCCAATTGGCGAATTTAGGCAGAAGTTTGGCAAAGAAGTCGACATACCATTACTTTCCGCTCGTCTAACAACGCGTATATAGCGTTTTCCTAGTAATCTAAATTTCAATGGTGCTACCATACAATTAAAATTGTATTGTAATGTATCAAAAACAATCTATGGTTGATTCATAATTTTGCATTGTTATGTCACGTAAGTATTCAAATATGTTGATGTTGGGCTACTTTTGAGCCTAATATGTTTACTTACTTCGTTTTACTCTTTGATTGAGAACACTTTCTGTTTTATTACCCAATATTTGGCCATTTTTCATATATAAATAATAAATAATAATAATATAATAATAAATAATAATAAATAATCAAATAGGCTTCATAGATATTTGTATTTATTTAATGGTTTGTTTAACAATGGTATTGTTAGACGAGCTTTAGCGAGGATTCAATTTGACATACTGAAAAAAATTGGTGTTCGTTTTTTTTTTTTTTTTCTTAATGTTTTTTTGTCGGTTCTCCACAGGTCAAACGGCTACAGCTATCAACTTCAAACTTTTTTTGTCATGATTCCTCATCTACCTTAGATCTGTATAGTTTTGTGGAATTATTGAGTGATAACTTTTATTTTATGAATTTTAGAAGTTTCAAAAATACCCGTTAGAATAACACGGCGAGAAAAAAAATAAAAATATTTTCATTTTCAAAAAGAATGAAATTTTGTGTGAAGTTGAATTACATTCTGATACACATTTCTGGTGATTCTCAGCTTGATCGGGTCAGCCATTTTGAAGAAAAAACATGAAATGTGCTAAATTGATAGTCACTCGAAGCAGTTTTTACCCATTTATAACTTAAATGTCACCCAATTGGCGAATTTAGGCAAAAGTTTGGCAAAGAAGACGACATACTTTCCGCTCGTCTGACAACGCGTATATAGCGTTTTCCTAGTATAAACAAAGTCAGATATAAAAACATTTGAATTGCAAAGAGCACAATAAAAACAAGTCAGATGGCTAGAAATTCATTGATATTTGATACTGTAGTAAAATTTTTCCAAGAGATATTTCTTCGATGCATTTTTAAAACCGTCTCTGTCAAGTGTTTTTAAATGAGCTGGTAAATGGTTAAAAAGTCGCCTGCCGGACTGCGTCACACCGATAGACGTCGACTTCAGTTGACAGAACACGTGGGCGATGTTGGCTGCTCCTCGGGTGTCGTGTTGGTGCTGAATGTTTACATTGAAAAGTTCAGGGTTCTGCTTCGTAAAAATGCATATTGCCACCATGTCAAAAATTATGGACATAATTTATTTTTATTTTTCAATTAATACATTTATCACATTGCATTCTTTTTCTGTTGTTTTTCCAGGGACGATCCATTCGCAATAAGGATCAAGAGGGGAAGGTTAGCATTGGTCATACTCTATAGGAGTAGGGTGAGAATTATGGAAACGGGAAAGCAAAGGATGTGTGAATGATGCATCGAGGTTTCACTGTAGTAAAAATTGCTCATATTGTTATTCAACAGGTCTAGGCCTTTGTAAATAATTTGAATTGTTTTTCAAATTGACATTTTATAGGATGTGAAAACCAAATTGGCAAATAAAGTATTGTATTGAATTGAAACATTCTTTTTATTTATTTATTTTTCAGCCATTTGTTAAAGGTTGATACATTTCAAACGTACACTGTCTAAATGTTGTCAAGAATAGTAAAATAATATAACTAGTCAAACGCGAAATATGCGTTGTAAGATGAGCGAGATATCTGAATAAGGTATAAAAGTCCTTGAAGTAGTTCTACCCTTGCTACTTTATCGACTCTGGTATTCTACACACCTTGATATCTGAATAAGCTATTAAAGTCGTTAAAGTAGTTCTACTCTTGCCACTTCATTGACTCTGGTATTCTACACACCTTGACGCATATAAAAAATACTTCATTGTTGGTCAACTCTTGAATCTAGAAAGCAGTGAATCTTGACAACTTAATTCTGTCACAATTTTTATGATATATTTTATGAATATTATCAGTCATTTTATTTTTTTTCTTCAAAACGACTGATCAGAATTGCTTAAAAAATCGTAATAATGTGTAAAATCCATGTATACACATTTAGAGAAAATTTCATCCCATTTGGAGAGATTTTATTTTTCAACATTTTCCGCCCAGCCAAATCTTATGGGGTTTTTAGAAACTTTGAGATGATGATTCTCAAAATCGGTCCGACCGATTCATCCCAAAAACTATACAGTTCTAAGTTGGATGAGTTTGCGTGTACAAAAAAAGTTTCATGTTGATCAGTCAACCCTTGCGACCTGTGGAGTGCTTACAAACGAACAAAAAAAAAAAAAAAAAAAACACACAGACAAAGCCCTATAAGAGTGGGATGGAGACTTCGCTACGCTCATCAAAAATGTCAAATACAAATAGAACTACTAGAAGCATACTGAAATTTATTCTTTAAAAAATCATCAATAGAGTAAAATGAGTGTTCAGTAAGAACCTCTCTAAGCAGTTGTTTGAAAATGTGGTTTTCCTCAGCGCATTCAAGTGTCTCTGGTAATTTGTTGTAAAATCTGCATCCCACTTGTTCCACTTCCTGCGATGTCATTTTGAGTCGGCAGAATGAGGTTTGTCCCTCGGGGCGGCTGAAGCTCATGGTTGCTCGTGGGTAAAGCTTCCGAGTGTTCACGCACATACATGCAGATGTTGTAGATGTATAGACTAGGTAGGGGAAGGATCCTGAGATCTCGGAGAAGCTGCCTACACGACTCCCTGGGCCCACGCTTCATCATGTGATGCACTATCCTTTTTTGGGCCACGATTTTTAACCAGTTTATACTGTGATACTTATGGCTACCTATTCACACACACAACACCAGAGGTGAGAATGCACTAGCTATAGACCACCACCGTACTGCCCAATATGGAACAGGGCTAAATCACAACAATGTCAAATTTTTCAATATCTTCTACCACCTGACGTCCGATATCAATATCAAACATGTACTCTTTTAAATCCCACGTGAAAAGATTTTCAATAGAAAAAGAATTTTATTCAATTGACGACTATTATAATAAAGTTGGCCTACTGTAATGAGTTCTGTATACTATAATGACGAAGCATAACTTGTATCACTTGTATAACTGCCAATAAACAATTTTAATTATTATTATTATTATTATTATTATTATTATTATTATTCAGAGCCCTGATTTTATAATTTGTACTAAAAATGTGTGAATAAAAAAAAAAAAAAAAATTCTAATTCTCAATTTCTGTACTGGTAGACTACATCATCAAGAGCATTCATTATGATAGATTGCTAGGTCTAGGCCTACTAATGGTATGTCAAAAGTCTTATGATAATAAAGGAACTATTACTGTGAACCTCTATTGTTTTTCAAGCGACCAGGAAAATAAAACCATCCATCCAGGAAAATTTAACATTGATCATATAGGAGTGGGGTAAGAAAAAATGAATGATACAAGCAGGTAAACGATGGATCCAGGAACGGTGTGTAGATGTTTCACTGTATAATTGAAAAACTCTCATATTCATCGAATAAATCTTTAATTAATAAAACAGGGGTGTACAATTCTATTGGCAACATACAGCCAGCACAATCTATCCGTGATATTTACACAAGCCTATTGGCAACATTGCCAAATGTAACAGAATCTTCCATCATTACACTTCGTAATGTTTGACCACATTTCAGGTTTCAGTTTCTTCCAAAGAACGAACACGGCACTGCGTCTTCTAACAAACCCATGCTTTGAGGTTAGGTTTTATTTTGATTGATATTCATCCCGTCGGTGAACGTCAACATTCGAAAGTATCCGCGTTGTTCACGATGCTCACAGTTTTTACGGAAGAGACGTTGGAATTTTCCAGGACGTAAATAAATACCGGTATTTTGCTCTAGTTAATATTTTACTCACTCACTCTACTTGACAATTAACATACTTGTAACACCAAGACATTAAACGTAATGAAGTACTTTCTCTCGTAAATGTATAGTTCACACGGTTTTACACCTCCTAGCACAACTTGAAACATCAGACGCAACAGAACAAATTGTCGTACTTCGCAGGCCTATTTTAGAAGTCTACGTTCGGCGACTGGCGATCTGCCTTTGTCTGCGATCGCATTCGTTTCTCCGTCAGCCTGATTCTTGCGTTTTTCTCCCTCCTGAAATAGACGACAGAATTATAGCAATTAATTATTTTTATATTATATTTATATTTAGGCCTATATTTATTTATATTATATTATATTTATATTAATTTATATTTATTACTGGTAGGACTATATTAATTATATTTATTTTTCATATTTCAGAATTTTATTTCCTGATTTGAAGAGAGCTAATTAATTATGTTGGTTTAACATAAATTTAATCGTTTAAAATGTAGAATAATTGTTGAACATAATTAATTAGTAATGAAACATTATAAATCCGTTATTCAAGATATCTGGTTTTCTAGGAAATGAATTTAATTCAGATATTTGAGATTAAGTATTTGCTTGTTAGAATTAGTTGAGCATTAAATAAATATTAATATTTTGGGGGATAAGCTTCAAAATATTGCCTGTAAGATTATTTTTGGTTCAAAAATGTTGTAGGCTTAGAATCAGCAATCACCATCAATAAGAGGATGCTTCAATTTAATTTTTGTTCAATAAAATTTTCATTAATTTTAGAAAGTTCATTAGAACATCAATGATAATAATATAATTAGGCCTACACGTTGAATCCGAGAGATTTTCAGAAAAAAGCCTCGGCCTGATGTTGATTGATTATTGTTTGCTTAACGACCCCACCAACAGCTAGGTTATACGGGGGGGATGAACATTAAAAAGAAAATGATAAAAATTAGGACCTAGATTAAAACCCACCATACACAATCAACATTTACCCATCAACATGTTGACAGCTAGTAGATGACCCGTATTTCTGAACTTGCCCATACACGACGGCAACATGTTGATGGCTGCCGTCAACATGTTGCCAAGAATTGAACATGCTCTATAAGATACTGCTAGCACAGGTTGTTAATGAATCGGTAAATATACTCTCACCAATTTGCATGAAGATTTGTTATGATAGGCCCCATGTATCTTTCAAGTGTCTACATTCAGTACAAATTTGAATTTTGTCGGGAGTGATTTCTTTCAAAGTTTTCCCGCCTGACATTTCAAAATTTCGTGATGTTTCATCTCAAAAGTGGTCCAACCCATTCGGCCCCAAAACTGAACAGTCCAAGTTGGAGCAGCAAAAAGCACACAAAAAGCAACAAAAAGTTGCACGTAAGGCTTTCAGTAAAACCGTGTGATCTCTGCAGTTAGCGCATACAAAAAAAACACACACACCAACAAAGCTCTGTGAGAGTAGGATGGAAGTCTTTGCTATCGATCATCCATTCACGCATTACCTCTTTCGAAGTTTCTCCTCGGTTTCCGGCGAGTTGACGAGTTCTGGCTCGGCCGCTTCTCGCACCAACGCTCGTAATCGATCCATCGCGTCGGCGAGATTCACCTGCTGCGATCGCGTCTTGTCGGAGCGGATGATGAGAAATCCTTCTTTGTTTATTTTAGTTTTATGATCCAGTAATATCTTGGCTCGTAGCTCGTCCTTCAGCCACGACGCAGTTTCTACGTGGAAACGCAGGTCTACTTTTGTGCTGACTGTGTTTACATTTTGTCCACCGGGTCCACTACTGCGACTGTACGTTATTTGAAGTTGATCTGGAGAATAAATTAACGATTAGTACAAAATTACATGAAAGTAATACCACTCTCTATTACGTAGGCTATGATTCTCAGAACAGTTCCTTAATCACTCAATGATCTCATCAAGCCACTAGGCCTGGAAGTCGAGTTGTAAAATCAATTTGGCTCAAGACTATAAGTTGTGATTTGACTGTAGGGTTACCATAGTGATTAGTTCTTCATGTACGTATGAATGATTCTTCATGAACTGCGTTCACGACGAATGGGAAATGGTTTTGCCAAACCGATTCGGTTTGAATCGGTTCTTGAAACATCATGATGTGCATGTCAATTTTTGGCAAATTTTCGCATTTTCGATTTCCAAACTGTTTTGACAAAAATGATTCGAGGTACTGCATAAATGTCGAATATGCCGAATCAATTTGGGTAAACCATTAATTCCCAGCTGGGTGATGACCATAGTCATTGCCGTGGTCAACGTTGTTAGCAACTTGTAACGGATACCTTAACTTGTAAGTTCCTTCTTCTTTCAAAAAGGAAACTCATCATTTATCCGATACCGGTACCACTGGGACACGGTCGCTACATAAATGTCCTTACCGGTAGGGAATAGAGAGGCAGAGTCCTAGTTAAACGGTACTCTATAGATCGTGGTAGTGTTACGACTTGTAATCCCGCTCGGAGCATGACCAATCATGCTCAAGATCAAGCAAAATGTTTTCTGCTAGAGCACTGATGCGAGTGAATGCTGCTAGGAGCGTGCTGATCAGTTGACTTGGTGATCATAGCTCTGTCGTTGCCTATCTAGAGACAACGTTATCTACGGCTGCGTCGTTGAATTTGTAGTGATCTGTTTTAGGGTTATGTTAGGTGATCGGCCTAGTTGGTGATGGTTAGATACCTAGGGTAATGTTTGAACCATGAAATTATAGCCTTATAAACCTAACCCTAACGAATGTCACTGCTAACGCTGCCAACTCTAAACATCACCAAATAATCCGAAAAACTTGAAAAAAAAACATAGGGTACCCCGGTAACCTAACAAAACCTCTAAACAGATTGGCACGGCTCACTATAAATTCACGCAAAGATGAATCAGACACTAATCTGTAGGGACTAATAGTCTTGACTTACCAACTGGAATGAACCCATTGAACTTTTCTTTGGGATCAACTGGCACGTCTAGGCCTACGGGTGTTGTTATGGACAAGTTACTTTTTGGATAGAGATTTTCAAGACTAATTACACTTTTAAAAGATAATAGCCTCGCAGGTGCTAGAGAAGACACTTGTCTTACTAATTTATTATTTATATTGAGAACACAAAGCCTCACTAAAGTATTCATTTTGAACCTAACCTCTCTTGACAATCCTTACAGGCAAATATGGTTTTCGTTTTCGTTTTAGAGAGTTGGTACACTTTATCACTGAAACTTCTATTACCGACTCGTGCACCGTGCCGTATTTTTGTTCATTTCCTACAACTAGGAAAACGCTGTATATGCGTTGTGAGATGAGCTTAGAAGTATGGAAATCTAGAATGTTGAATATTCTATCAGCTCAATCTACATCTACAGACCTTGGATTACTTCAAACGTTAAGGAGACGTTGAAAGCTATTTTTTTTTAGAATGTAGAATATTTTTTTCAGATTGATAGTGCATTGTTTCATCAATTGGTTGCTGCAAGAATCACAAAATTATTCAAAGTAGAACTAATTATATTATTTTTCACATTTAGCATTTTGTAATCCTACTTCTCATATTTCAGTGCAATTAACTTTTGGGGTAATAATTTCAAATGCAGAACTTTATTTCAAAATATTATTATTTTTTCAATTGCCGGTAGATGAATCTCTGAAACTGTTGAAGATAATAACTCCAAATTTTCACCACATGTAGATATAAATATGCCATACTTGTGTAGAGATTTTATTGTTGTTTCTCTGAAATAAAATCGAAAGTAAAAAATTGTTGTATGTCTCAAAATTTGGTATTTTTTGGAAATTTTTTAAAATTGAAAATTTGGAAATTAAGAAATGGACATTTTTAAATTCAACAAACAATTCAAACAATTTTCTTTTCTTTTCAATTTTTGAGTGCATGTGTACAAAGGTCTTATATGAACCCACTTTGAAAATGTTGTGCATGTTACTTTCATAGTTTGTGAGCAACAGGTACTAAAAAAAGGGCACATTTAACATTGCCAGTATGAGGCTTACAATACTCCTTAAACTATGTCACAGTGTCACCGCCTTCCAGTCTTATTCATCAGTCATTTCAATAGTTTAATTGGTGACACTTGTTGCTTTTATATAATTGATTTCTTAATAGCTTTGATTGATGAAAAAAATATATAAATGTGTTATTTTCATTATTTTCTATCCGAATTTCATACAAACCACTGGAAATATGTATGACAGTTTTTTTTACATATTCAGTAAAAATTTGGAATCTTTCAAAAAACTTTCATTTTCCAAAGATTTTCTCTCTGGGTTATTCTTGGATATTTCAAAAAATTTCCGATTTTTCCGGGAAAACTGTCCGACCGATTTAAAAAAACAAAAACAATCCCAGTCTATTCAGGTATATAACACCAATATATAGAAAAGTTTTTGTGTCGACTGTCATTTTTCCTTACCCGTATGTACAAAATAAAAAACAACAACAACAACTAAAACACAAAACGGAGCCCAATTTTTTTACGATATATGAAATGGAAATCTCCGCTATACGCTCATCTAATGACTGGTTAAATGTTAATTAGCAACTAAGCCCGAAGGAAATGTGATAGTTAAATGTATACAGGGCGTGAACAGTAAGCCCGAGGCTTCCAACATCATTACAACTCATAATAACACAAGAAATTACATTCAGAAACAATATTATTCACTGAGTACATGCCTATTATTCAAAATGCACAAGAAAAACCGGTAAAAAGAAATGCAATGTATCATACACAAATAATTAAAATAACTACTGATTAGTGAGTATGCTTTTATATTGAAGTAAATGCAATGGAGAAATCTTATTATTTTTTATTTTTTTTGACAGTGACAAGCAGAAAGTCTACTGACCACAAATTAAACAGCATAGCTACTAGAGAGTCTTGGGTAGAACAAGTTCAGTGGAAATAGCCTCTGGTTATTTGGAATACTATATACTATATATTCACTTTGAGAAGTCCGTTCGAAGTGCATTCTAATCTATAATTAACGTCATGTGAAAGTGTAGGCCTAATGACAATGAGAAGTGAAATTTTATCAATACTCTCAAGCGACGTCTTCGAAGCCGCAATCATTGAGTGCTGCTTAAACGGTATTTAATAATACTGAGACGAGTGGCTAGCACACTGAACCGTCATTCAGGAGAGCGGGGTTCGAATCCTGCCATGGTCGAACATCCTGTTAGGGGATTTTCGTGGTTTTCCTCTGTTGTTCAGATCAATACTGGGATGGTTCCTTAACAGCAGGCCACGACCGACTCCTTCTCACTATCCAAAACACCTGATAAAATAACCTTATACATCCCATCATCTTATATATCATTCACCGACGCCAATAGATCGTAGCCATCAGTATAGTGCGTCGTTAAAACCAAAACTTGAAAAAAAAAAATTAGAAATAAGATTAAAATGGTTTTACTTTAGAATACATTTTGTATCCACGAAAGAACAAGGGTCGCTGACGAACCAAATAATAATGTTGTAAAACGTTGGTAATTTTAGATACATCTGCTATCTGTTAATGGAAAGAATAAGTGATAATTGCCTAAGAGACTTGGTTCAAAGTGGAAGATATCAACATTCGTGTGTTTTGTTTACTCTTAATACCAACGCTGGTAATGTCCGGATATATATCACAGAAACGGTTCACACTTATAATGTGTTCCGGACTTTCGGAAACTGAAAGACTTTTATCTGCGGCGGAAAGTTATGGTCACCAACAGCGCAGCCCTGGTGTTGAAGTTCATTAGTTTTGATGGGGTGGTAAGATCACCCTTGTGGTGCCCCGTCCAAACGATCCTATCTCTCATCCATTGCCTTAATTGGGGAACAATGATTTTGTATCAAGTTTCGATGTTATTAAAAGAAAAAAAAAAATTAGATAAACTCGTGGCGGTTTCAAACATGCGACCGCATTTTGATGAAGTGGTTGTGTTTGCAATTGTGAATCTTGTCTGGTAACATAGCCTATCATCGACCCTTGGATGAAGCTACAGAAATAAATTAAAACTATTCTATTTTTGTGTTTTTTATGATGTAGACAAATGTTCTTCTCTCGAGAAAACAAGAAACTTTTGGGCAAATTGTAAGAAAATAATCTTTCCTCTTTTATCCCCTCCCCTTCCCTCCTGTGTCTTCTATGTGATGATACATTAGAAATTGCTTTTAATACATTTTTTGTATTTTATTTTTGATTGCTTTTTTGAATTGACCTTTTGTTCCATTCATATTCTATTTTTGGTTTTATCATGCATATTATTATATCTTTTAAAGTATTGTTTCATTGTTGAATATTTAGTCATTATTTTAAAATTTAGTTTTATTGTAAAATATTGTTTGAATATTGTTTGACTGTACTGATGACTATGATCTATTGGCGTCAGTGAATGATATATGAGATGATGGGATGATGAGATGAGAGGTTATTTTATTATGTGTTTTTGGATAGTGGGAAGGAGTCGGTCGTGGCCTGTTGTGAAGGAACCATCCCAGTATTGACCTGAACGACAGAAGTAAACCAATTCTTACTTTAAATAATCATCATAATCATTTATATTTTCTCTCTAGCTATGTGCTTATCATTCATATCATTATATCATTTATAAATATTGTTTTATTGTCCTTAGAATTTGAAATTTTTCTATTGTATAATTAATTATTTGTAATTTATTATTCTGTGTCCACGTAGCAGCTGTATTGACAGCATAATTAGTATTCATTCGAATGAAAAGTGATTTCTTCTTACAAGAAATGATCACATCTTAACACATGTCTTTGCGGTTAGCGGGGTCGTTAAACTTGCAATAAGTGATTGTATGTTATTATTATTATTGTGTACAGACAAGTGGTCGAGTGGTTGTAACACTGAACCGTCATTCAGGTGGTCGGGGTTCGATTCCCGACATGGTCGATCATCCTGACAGGGGTGCATCGTGGTTTCCCTCTGTCGTTCAGGTTGATACTGGGATGGTTCCTTAACAACAGGCCACGACCGACTCCTTCCCACCATCCTAAAAACCTGATAAAACAACCTCTCATCTCATCAAAACATCTGTTAATGTAATCATTCTCTCACTCCGTATAACCCGATTAATCTAGTTGTTGATGGAATTGTTGAGCTCATTCGTATCCCCAAATAACGAAGCTGTTGGTGGGGTCAATAAACAAACAATACAGTCATAGTCATTAAGGTACTATAAGTACCGTTTGAAGAAAAAATCCAGAGTTTGAAACTTTTCCATTTTTTTTTTCATTTTCAGATTGAAAATTATGCAGTTGGATGAAAAAAACACAAGAAAACACAACAATGCTTTTGAATAAAATTTGAATATAATATCCATTGTTGAAACAATGCCATGTTCTGACATGGTTTTCTCAGCTTGGGTGAAATATAGATTGATTTTTTGGAGGCAATTCTTTTGGTTTTATAATTATAAGGCCCGGTTTTACGAAACTGGATTAAGCAATAGTTAGCGGATTAACTTGTTATCACCATTGGTTACATGATATTTTCGTACCTTTAATTAATAGTTAGTGGATTAGCACCCTAACTGAGATGGGTAAAACCGGGCCTAAGTGTTATAATAAGTGTTATATAAGTATAACTTTTATAAGTATAAAGTATAAGTGGGAGGTTTTTTCCCATGACTTATATAAGTATCACTTTTATTTTTTTCAGAATTTGATTAATTTTTTCTTTGAATTTATCACATAAATTACCTAATGAGAAATTTATTGGAATTTCAGTTTTTTTTTCTTAGAGAATCTGCCTCACCATCACATTCAGAATTCCTTGCAACTATTCAGATTATGCTCTCTCTGGTTTCTATTACTGAATAGTATTATATATTGACTGATTTCTTAACATGTACTTTTAACACGATGCGTAAAATATTACTGTTCCAAGAAATCAATAAATATTGAAATTGAAATTGAAAATTGAAATTGAAATCTGTAGAAAAAAAGATATTCACAGACAGCGCAGCACTGGTGTCGAAGTTGATTGTTTTCAATTCAAAATAATTCATTAATGACTATTTGTATTGTTGACATTTTACTCATTCCTTTTTGAATTTTAATGAAGATTTGTCTTTAAAAAATATGAGATTTTCAATCTTTTCACAATTTCAGTGTTGAAGCAGTTTCACTACAATATGTTCATCCGGTTAGCCACAACGATCGTTTATATGTTACATTGCCACCGGAAATATTACGCTGTGGGTAATACTCAGCCTCAGTTTGTGCAAGAGCACCAAACTTCACCGAGCCACATGCACACTCAGGCCCGAGTGACGACAGCTATGACGTTGTCCCGGGTGAAAGTAACGACGTACGACATCACATGTCCTCCTGTCATCATCCTCAAGTCAACTGACAAACTCCGATACCACGTGGTCTAGAGCCTAGACCACGTGGTCGAGAGCCTAGACCCTTAGTACACATATATGTAGACATAGGTATATATGGAAAAGATGGAAATAAGAAAAGGTACAGGTATGAGGATATATAACACGATACCCAAACAAATGAGAGACTAAGGCCCGGTATTACCACGGCTAGTTGGTATTTATCTGAGAGTTGGTGAAAACAAATAACATAGGTAACCATGGTGATAACAAGTTTGAACTGTCAGATAAAGACTAACTGGACTTGGTAATACTGTGCCTAAATGAACAAAAAAAAATTCCAAAGGTCTTGGAAATTAGTGAAGGAGGGAAATTCGAGGAGTTAACCACAAGAAAATTTGGTGCATACAAGGGATTTTAGGGAGATTTCACGGGATTTCAAGAGATTTCAAGAGGATTCCAAGAAGATTTCAAGGGATTTCAGGGAGATTTCACAGGATTTCAAGGGATTTCAAGAAGATTTCAGGGGATTTCAAGAAGATTTGAAGGGATTTCAGGATAATGTCATGACATGTGCACACTAGATTTGAGGAGTTGGTAACCCCTCGGAGAAATTAGTCTCTGATGAAACTGAGATTCACTCTTGATAGTATCCTTATTCCGGTATACGCTCTTCAGCGCCCAATTAATCTTTTCCAACTGTTGGAGATGATACCTGTTCTGTTACACGATCACATATATATATATATATATATATATATATATATATATATATATATATATATATATATATATATTCATACATATATATATGTATATATATATATATATATATATATATATATATATATATATATATATATATAAATATATATATATATATATATATATACATATATATATATATTCATATATAGATATATATATATATATATATATATATATATATATATTTATATATATATATATATATATATATATATATATATATATATATATATATATATATTAAATTGGGTTTAACGACGCACTATACTGATGACTACGATCTATTGGCGTCGGTGAATGATGTATGAGATGATGGGATGGAAGGTTATTTTATTACGTGTTTTTGGATAGTGGGAAGGAGTCGGTCGTGGCCTGTTGTTAAGGAACCATCCCAGTATTGTCCTGAACGACAGAGGGAAACCACGAAAAACCCCCGTCAGGATGGTCGACTACGGCAGGAATCGAACTCCGGTCCCCTGAGTGGCAGTTCAATGTTGTAACCACTCGACCACTTGTATCAGTCAATAACATGGTTAGGTCTAACCTCCGTTACATCATGGTCATGAAAAAATCGTGAGTTTTTGTCAGTCGATTCGTTTTGATGTGCTCGATAATAATATCAAAACAGATGATAGACTAACCAGGATAAATTTTGAGATATATCAATTCAAATACTGGATGTTTCCCTATCATTCAACACGCAACCTTCAAATTTCATATGTTTTTATCATTAAACAGATCATTAAATCACACTAAAAATAATGACATTCAATGAAAAAGAAATTGTTTTATTGTGGATAAAAATATTATGAATAGAATCATGCAAAAATAAATATAGGTACACATTCTCATTCATGAATCACACTCAGGAAAAATAGTTGATTTTTCATCATAATGAAGTCAAAATAGCAACTTAATATTTCATTCAAGCGCTGTATATAACTTCGGCAAAAAAATATGACAGTGTTTCTGATGCAATCTCAATTCAAGAGTACACATGTTCAATAAAGCTTTACTCAAATTTCCCAAATTTAGAATTATATTCAAAATTACATTCTGACTCTGCTGACCAAACGGCTATCAGACTTTAAGGTCAACCATGAACACAAGATCCTGGCTGCTCTGTTTAGGCGGTTTGCAGGCGAAAGTGATCCACGTCAGTATCTTCGGGTGACGTACATCCATTGTGCAACACGCAGCTGACAGTCGTCCCCCCATCACGCGCATGCGCCGTGGCCCACCTGCCTCAGTAGGTCAACACCTCGGCACAGGCCACTACACTCCGGACCTCCGAACATACGCATCCAATATACACACATTTATATTTATATATATATATATATATATATATATATATATATATATATATATATATATATTTATATATATATATATATATATATATATATATATATATATATATATATATATATATATATATATAAATATATATATATATATATATATATATATATATATATATATATATATATATACATATATATATATATATATACATACATACAGTCGAGTGACTAGCACACTGAACCGTCATTCGGGAGACCGTGCCATGGTCGACCATCCTGACAGAGGTGTATCGTGGTTTCCCTCTGTCGTTCAAGTCAATACTGGGATGGTTCCTTAACAACAGGCCACGACCGACTCCTTCCCACTATCCAAAAACAACCGATAGAATAGCCCATTTTCTCATTGGTCGTTGACCGACACCAATAGATCTCATTCATCAGTACAATGCGTTTATCAACCCAATATATCAGAAGAAATTGTATAAGCCCCGTTATGTTGGAAGGACGTCAAATCATCGAACTACCAATCGCTCGAAATCCCATATCTTCGACAGACCAAACTATCGAAATCCCATATTTTCGACAACCCATTTCATCGAAATCCCACATCTTCAAACACCCATATCTTCGACAGTTCGTTTCTTCGACAGACCAAATCATCGAACCACCAATCGTTCGAAATCCCATATCTTCGACAGACCAAACTATCGAAATCCCATATTTTCGACAACCCATTTCATCGAAATCCCACATCTTCAAACACCCATTTCTTCGACAGTTCGTTTCTTCGACAGACCAAATCATCGATATCCCATATCTTCCAAACCTCATCTCATTGATAATTCGAACACTTGTGATTTCGATGAGATGGTACGTAGCCGTTCTGCCGTCGAGATCCGGTTGTGTCCGGTGCGCTGACCGACCTAGCCGCCGAGACCCACCCAGAAAGAAAGTGGTCACGTGCAGCTCGCAGCGGTCTTCACTCTCGCTCGGAGAGGTGCGAGGTGAAGTAATACGCGGGCGCAACAATAGAAGACGTGACGCTAAGACACGTGACACAAACACATTGTTAGCACAATTCCATTTTTGGATGAGTGAATTAAAGGGAAGACTCGATTTCACCGTTTTCGAAAAAATTGAAAAGTAATTTTTTCTTTGAGCTCCACAATGTCAAACGAAAGTACAAATTCAGTTGAAATTTGGCATCCACAGGTGTCCTCATCTAATTCGATACTGTGTAGCTTCAAGGCGCAATCAGTTGCACAACTTCTGAGAAATTTCGAAGTTAAAAAAAACAACATAAGAATAACCCGGAGGAGAAAATTTAGAGAGAAAAAATTCTCAGAATAGATTCAAATTCTCGAAAATTCTTAATTTGATAAAGATTCACATCATTCCAAATTTTCACATGAATTGGATCAGCTGTTTCGATAAAAAAAATATAGGCCCAATGTATTTTCTTCACATCAATCAAAGTATAATAACAATAGCTATTCTAGATCAAGATGTCGATTGAAACCTATTAACAGTCCAAGCCACAAGTTAAACCACTTGAATTGAAAAACGATATGAGTGATGAATAAGACAGGAAGGCACTGACATAATTTGGCAGTCAAGGTGCATTAATGTTTCTCTTGGTTGTCACCAACAAAGATGGCAGGCCCTCAGGAATTACCACAGCAATTTAGATAAGTTTCGAATTTCTTAAAATGTAAACCATCAACAATACAACAAATAGAAATGACTCATTGATGGAGATAATATTGATTATAATCATAATTCATTAGGAATATTCGGAAGGGAAGAAGAAAAGAGGAAAAAAAATCGACGAAAGTGAAAAAGGTATAATATTCAGAAGAAATATAGGAAACTCTGTCTCCAAACAACTTTTGAATTGTTCTCCATCTCTCAAATTATCACTGTACTTTTCACAATGTATTGAATGAACTATATCATATCTAACTAAATCACTTTATGTTGGTAAGATCGCCCCGTTCAAACGATCCTGAACTTTCATTCATTGCCTTTATAGGGGACCTTGCGATTGTGGGTTTTATATGCTTTTTAAAATTTTGAGCCTCAGTTATTGAAACGTTCACGAGCCGCGCCTGTTATTGGGAGACAATTGGCTTTATGGCAAGTTTCCGATGTCGATGGAGAAAAAAAACATAAAAATCCTTGAATGAGTATCTGTTCTCTTATTTTTTGTTCTGAAGAAAGAATAATAGAACATCTTTGTATTCGTGCTTTTATAGAGATTATATAAAAAATATTTTGTAATACAATTTAGTTTTAGGATCTCAGTCATCTAAATATTATTATTTACATATTAAATTAGCATTATACATGAAATAAGTACAAATGACACGTGTCTCGATCTATGCAAGAAAGACATAAGTCGGGACTAACGAGATAACGACGTGACAAACGACTTAAACCGTGATCTGCTTCATCAAGCAAGAGTTGACTGACCCGATCGACCGTCTCCTCTATCCTCTACCATTGACAATTGGCCGTCTCGAGGCGTCACCGCAACCAATGCTACCATCACCGAGCGACCGTCTCTCCTGTCACTGGATGACGTGACGTAATCTAGAGCGACTGCGCGAACTGGACGCGTGTTCGTACATGGCAATGCCATACCTCACAAGCGCTATACTGAGACGTGTGGTCGAGTGGTTATAACACTGAACTGTCTCCGGGGTTCAATTCCCGCCATGGTCGACCATCCTGACAGGGGTTTTTCGTGGTTTCCCTCTGTCGTTCAGGTTAATACTAGGATGGTTCCTTAACAACAAGCCACGACCGACTCCTTCCCACCATCCAAAAACACCTAATAAGATAACCTTTCTTCTCATCATCCCATCATCTCATATATCATTCACCGACGCCAATAGATCGTAGTCACCAATACAGTGCGTCGTTAAACCCAATGTGAATAAAACAAGCGCTGTATCCATTATGCCGTGCCGGTGTTAGCCGTCATGTTAGCCGTAGGGGAGAGCGGGGTCATGCCATGTCAGCTGTAGGGGAGAGTGGGGTCATGGACCAGCTGCGCACGCGCTGCGTCCTCGTGGCGGTGGAATACGGTCAGTTGGTCAGGCGTGTGTGTCCCTTCAAGACTATTTCACGCTGTTTAATTGACAAAGCTAATGAAATACAAATAATAAGAAGAAATTGACAGTTGAAGTCTAATAGCCTTGTTGGTCAGCAGAGTCAAAAAGTAATTTTGAAATTAATTCTACATTGGGAAAATTTGAGTCAAGCTTCATTGAACATGTGTATTCATGAATCAAAATTGCATCAGAAACACTGTCATATTTTTTTGGCTGAATTTTGGTGAAAAATCAATAATTTTTCTTCTTAAAATGAGTGTGATTCATAAATGAGAACGGGTACCCATATTTATTTTTGCATAATTCTATTCATGATATCTTCATCTACAATAACACAAGTTTTTTGATTGAATGCCATTACTTTTAGTGTATTTTAATGATCTGTTAAATTATAAAAAAGCATGAAATTTGAAGGTTGCGTGATGAATTATAGGGAAACATCCAGCATTTGAATTGATATATCTCTAAATTTATCCCGGTTAGCCTGTCATCTGTTTTGATATTATTATCGAGCACATAAATACGAGTATACCCTAACCTCAATCCATCAAAGTCTCTTGGTCCCTAACCACGATTGCAACCTGAAACAACGTTTCAGGTCTGGGTATCTCCAAGTGCTAAGGACTTCGATTGGTAAAGCCCTATTTACACTGTCCAATTTCCCATCAAATTCCTCTGATTCAAGACAATTGTATCAGTTATTTGATAGTCTAATCGTAAAATTGTACCCAAACTAGCTCTTCCAATTTTTGATTAAAAGGTTGGATAGCACTTTTTTCGTTTAGAGCATGTCCTATTTCCATCAAAAATTTTATGAGAATTGATAAAACAGCTATGATGCACGGCCTCTTAGATACCAAACAAACGTTATCATTTGGTAAAATGTATTGGATAGTCTAAATGACCTTCCAATATCTTGTATATTATTTATTGTATACAAGTCTTGAATCAAAGGAAATTGGACAGTGTAAATAGCACATAAGGATTAGTTCACTAGTAGAGCTGATTACTATGACAACACAAGATAATAAC
>OZ023337.1:32246037-32256037 GCA_964007535.1 Brachyptera risi
TTTTGGGTATGTGTGAAATTGAGTCTTCGCTTCGCTCATCCAATGAAAATTATATTGGAATTATATAGAAGAATATTATATAAACAAATTATAAGTATTCGTGTGTATAGTCCTTATCCACTCTACACACGTTACTCTAAAACATCCAACACCTTAAATGTGGGATGACTTATCAAACTCTCTCATTCCTGCATTGAATACAGAATTGAACCATTTGTTTCCCTCAGGCCCTACCCTAACCCTTCGACTGCCCTTCCAGTATTAAGGGAACATTGAAAGCTATTTATCAGAATTTTTTATTTTTCCCCTAGATTGATGGTGTGATGTATTACGTCACTTGTATTTTATATTCATATTCAGGTGCACAGTTTATTATTTCTATTTATTTCTATTATTTTATTATTTATTGGTTCCTGGCTTATAAGAAGTTTACAGGATAATAATCAATATAAAATACAATTTTTAATATATATATATATATATATATATATATATATATATATATATATATATATATATATATATATATATATATATATATATATATATAGATATAGAAATAATATATATTTGAATAAGTGAAAAATTTAAAATTTAAATAAGTACCGTAATAATGACATTATGCTTAAAAAATTGAACTATCATTAAAAATTGAGAAGAAAATTGAAGAAAATTAATGAAAGTAAAAATATTTGAGGTTCTTAGAGAAAATAAAAATATTGAAAAACAGAAAATTAATTATTACAAAAAGAATTAAAAATGATTACAAAAATAATTTAAAATTGTAATTATACTATAATACTATGATATAATATATATATATATATATATATATATATATATATATATATATATATATATATATATATATATATATATATATACTATATTATTACTACAATATAATAACACTATTATTTATTATTACTGGACGAAGTTGTCTGTGTTGGTTATTTATAAGCAGTATTTGTATTTGTATTTGTATTTATTTACGGTTCTATGAAAACATGATTACATGTATAAACCAAGTCAGAATTAAAAGTTCACTTACTCACTTCGCTGTTATTTTTTATTCGATGTATTTTTCATTACCTGCCATATAATAGTCCGCATAATCCAATGCACTGATCGATCTGGACTAATAAATGAATGAAATGAAATATGAGCACTGCAGCTCATACCAGACTGGTTGCGTCTGTTGACGTTGACGCGTTGCCGCAAGGCGGTATGCGGTCCGGCAACACGCACGCCTCACAACAATCACCGTAATAACAAATCAATTACACAATCAACTGTTAAATGTCGATATTGTTGTGTAGTTTACCTTACAGCTGTGCAAAGCTGATTTATCTACAACTGAATATGTTGGGAAATGGCTGTGTTTTTTAATTGTATGACGTCATTTTATGTTTCCATGACGATTTGATTGAGTTATATTAGTTGAAATGAATGGACTAATTTATATAAAAAGTGAATCATTATGAAAAAAAATTAAACAAAAATTATCGATACCGTGTTAGAAAAAGAAAATGGGAGAACAAAGAAGAAAAAAAAACCCAGAAAATATAAAGAATAAGAATTTAAAGAACACAATATTAGTACGAAGATACGATAACCTTCCATGAACGCGATTTGCGTTTCGCTTTCGCAAGGCTGTGGAATTGAGGCGAGCTCAACAATCAGAAGTCACTTCGTTCTCGTCACTGATTGGTCGGTTTATAATCATGGCGGCTCAAAATTCAGCTTAGCAAATAACGCTTTCATGGAAATCCATCTTCATTCTTCCCAATATAAATGTTTTAATTGGTAACTATCAATGAAATTATTACAGTACTTCAAGATTTATTGTTTGTTGAATAATTTATCTTTATTTTAGTTACTCTTTTGGATGGTAAAGTCGCCCTTGTGGTGCCCCGTCCGAACGATCCTAGCTTTCATGAAAGCCTCAATTGTGGAACCAAGATGCCTTATCAAGTTTCGATGTTGATAAAAAAAAATAAGTAACTTTGGGATTATTTATTTTTCTCGTGTTGGTAAGATCGCACCTTCGTGTGGTAGGCCTACCTATAGTCCCAACGATCCTACCCCATGATACTCAGCATTAAACAATGCATTTGTATTTAGTTTCAGATTTGAATACGATCCTTTTTCTTGTAGATTGGTATTTTCAAACTGATATTAGCGAGTGGTTTGGGTCGCCACAGCCCTAACATTCAAACTCGGCACCTCCACCGATTTCTCACTATTGGAATATGAAAAGAAGATTGGAAAAGAACATTTTTGAAAGAAAATGAAAAAGAAATTAATCATGAGAAATTGTGATACATTTCACAGCTTTGCAATTGACGACTCGAAATAGGCGTGGCTTCACCAGTCGGCCAGTTGGATCTATACCATTTGTAGTTATATGAAGATACTCCGATTGGATATTTGAATTTCACTACAGTACTAACAGCCTTGTTGATTGGACGGTATAATTTGTGACGTCAAGGGGGCGGAGACTGCGAGTCGTTAATCAACAGCTAATGATGGGTGTGGTTTATTAATTGGCCACTTGGGTCTGTGTAACTTGTAATTGATGACACTTATCTGATAATTTCTAAAATAATTCTGTTTGCCACAAATAAAAAAATAAATGCGATTCTGTGAATCTTTAGTCTAAATATTTACAGAATCGCATGTATTTGTTTCTCCGTCAAAAGCTTCTTTATCACATGAAATTATACACATACCACGTGACCAAATCATGACTCGACGATATGTTATGTTTTCTACATCATGTTCCACATATAATGCCAGATAAGATCGTGTGTGCGACTTTGTATCAGGTAAAGATGAAAAAGATAGTATATTTTCACTATTTAAATAATATTTTCCAATAGTAATAAATCTCTATTTTTCCCACAAGAAGTCGTAAAGCATTAGCAGTTTCCTGGTTGTACAACAACGCGTGTGAGATCTGGAGATGGCCAACTCATGGGAACATAGGGTTACAAAACCAATACGGGAGATGAAGGCTCGAAACACCGCGGCGCTAGTAGTGTGAGATAGGGGGGACGGTCGCTCGGAACCTTCTTTTTTTGGGTACAATCATAGATGGCACAAGTTACACATAAGTTTTAATTTAACTTGCGATGTCTTCGAACAATTGAAAGTAGAATACTTCACACGTGAGAACTGTTGGATGAAATGAACGACCTGCGATGATTGATGATTATTGTTTGCTTAATGACCCCACCAACAGCTAGATTATACGGGGGTACGAATGAGAAGGCGATTATGAAACTATGGAGTGATATTTGGAGTTATTATTTGGAGTATTTATTTATTTATGTACAACATTGATAACAATGAAAAAAATACATGTTAGATGAAAGGACCTTCACAAAAATCCATACCTTATGCGGGACTCGAACCCACGTCGGACTTGATGACTTTTAATTAAATTTTTCAGGTTTTAGAGGTGCTTATCCACAACTATATATATATATATATATATATATATATATATATATATATATATATATATATATATATATATATATATATATATATATATATATATATATATATATATATATACGTAATTTTGATCCCATTCAATATTGTATTGGCAATCTTAAGAGTCCTCATCTTAGATAAATTCACAGAGTGCATTTCCGCCACATATATCTCAAGAACTACAAACACTACACGGACTTGCGGTAGAATGCATTGTATAAGTAATACCCTCACAATCAGAAATGTTTGATCGAAAATTAAAGATTAATTTTTTTATGGAGCAATAATTGAATCAAAATGTGCCTAATTTGATGGTTTTCATTTCTTAATTCCCGGTTACCAAATAGGAGTATAAATAAATCAGAAACGCACATCTCTGAGTTCAACTTTGCTTGTCAATATTTAGAATCCTGATTCACCTGTAATTTCACATATATATTGGGTTCAACAAAACGCACTGTGACTGCGATCTATTGGCGTCGGTGGATGATGAATGAGATGATGGGATGGTGAGATGAAAGGTTATTTTATTAGGTGTTTTGGATGGTGGGAAGGAGTCGGTCGTGACCTGTTGCTATAAGGAACCATCCCAGTATTGACCTGAACGACAGAGGGAAACCACGAAATACCCCTGTCAGGATGGTCGACCATGGCGGGAATCGAACCCCGGTCTCCCGAATGACGGTTCAGTGTCTTACCACTCGGCCACGCGTCTCGGTGAGTGTAACCACGAAAAAAACACGAAAAACTTCTTTTTTGGTTCTTCCAGATCAAATTTCCAGTACGGTAGTATGACAACATAAGGTAACTTTGGTATTTTGTGTCGTTAAACTAGTAAACGCTGACGAATCAAAGTCCTAGCCGAGGGGGTAAAAATCCTTGAAATCTGGTGTAAGCTTGTCATGAAATCTTCTTGAAATCTCTCGAAAATCCCTAGAAATCTTAAATTAGATGTAGGCCTATACACTTAATTATTTTTTTCAATAACTTCGAAACTTAATACAGAATCATTGTTCCCCATCAAGGCTATGGATGAAGATAGGATCGTTTGAACGGGGCACCACAAGGGCGATCTTACCACCCTACA
Organism: Brachyptera risi; assembly: GCA_964007535.1. NCBI lineage: Eukaryota > Metazoa > Arthropoda > Insecta > Plecoptera > Taeniopterygidae > Brachyptera > Brachyptera risi. The sequence continues at coordinate 32,250,626 of OZ023337.1, forward strand.
CCTAATATACTATAGTTGCTCACTCCTTGGTCCTAGCCCATTGGAGCTAGCTAGACCTAGGACGTTCTTTCTTTCTTTTTTGTTTTAAATTAATTATTTTCTCAACTTTAAAAGAAGTAGATTTCATAGAGGAGTTATATATATTCAAGTCGTAATCTCCTGAATGTTTCGTTATTGTCGGTATTTTCTGTAATTCTCAATCCATCTCTTAAACAATTGAACCACTTGCCGTGTGAAACTGATTGTGACGTAACCGAAACCAAGACGTTGTAATTAATTGACCTGATCTAATTGTGGGCCGAGTGATTAGAGCAGGTACCATGTAATCGCGAAACTGGTTCAGGAGGCTCGTGTACATTTCCTATGCGAAACACATGAATAATGGTATTACATTCGATCATTGTTTCCCACCATACAAAAAAAAAACGTGTACATAAGTTTCTATGCATGTAGATTTATTCTGTGAGTTGTTTTATTTTCGTATATTTTAAGGCAATTTATCTCTCTGAAAGTGGGAGTTTGAAATTGAAATTATAAGATGAGCGTAGCGAAGTCTCCATCCCACTCCCATACGGTTTTGTCTTTTTTTTTTTCGTTTTTTTTTTGTTTTTTTTGTATGCACTCCACAGGGTCGCAGGGTTTGACTGATCGACATGAAACTTTTTTTGTACACAAACTCATCCAACTTGGAACTCTATAGTTTTTAGGATGAATCGGTTGGACCGATTTTGAGAAATATCATCTCAAAGTTTCTAAAAACCCCATAAGATTTGGCTGGGCGGAAAATGTTGAAAATAAAATCTCTCCAATTAGAATGAAATTTTCTCTGAATGTGTATACATAGATTTCACACATTATCACCATTTTGTATGCAATTCTAACCAGCCGTTTTGAAGAAAAAAATTTAAATAACTGGTGCTTTTCATCAAATATATCATAAAAATAATGACAGAATTGGGTTGCCGAGATTCACTGCTTTCTAGATTCGACATTTGCCCAACAATGAAGGATTTTCTTTAAATGTCAAGGTGTGTAGAATACCAGAATCGATAAAGTAAGTAGCAAGGGTATGAACTACGTTAACGACTTAAACCTTATTCAGATATCTCGCTCATCTTACAACGCTTATGTTGCGTTTTGCTAGTAATTATGAATTTAGTCACCTGAAACATATTACTATATAATTATTTTGATGCAGATAATCAAGCGCTAAAGAAGATAATTAATATCACACTCGGAAAATAAAACCATATCAATTTGTCCCTTTTTTTCCGTGTAAGACTAGTACTATCATTAGTCACTAGTTACATGGAAGAGCTAGCTACTGTGGCAACTTTTATCATTCATTTGAAACACATAGTTGCTTTTCTTATCGTGATCTCGTCCTGATAAATAATCACAGATATAAGTTACAAATACAATGGTGATGCCGCGCCGTGGCTCAGTCAACTATCGCACTGCACTAGGAACTGAGGTGGTAGTAGTGGTAGTAGTAGTAGTAGTGGTAGAAGTGTTTAGTAGGTGAGGTCTAGCGTGGGTTCGAGTCCCGCAAAAGGCATGTGTTTTTGTAAACGTACTTTACCTTATCATCACTTTATAGTTTCTTAATCATCTGCTCATTCGTACCCTCGTATTCCTAGCTGTTGGTGGGGTCGTTGAGCAAACAATAATCATCTCATCATCATACATATATATATGAACGTTTTTGTCAAACCATAAAATGTCACCACTCTGGGACTTGAACCTCTGGGACTTGAACCTCTGGGACTTTGAAATTTGTCTTGTCATATAAATGTGTCGATTGTTCAATTTGAATCTGCGTGGCTGCTTAGCTCAGTTGATACAGCATGGGGATCAAACCAAGAGGTCCTGGGTTCAAGTCCCAGAGTGGTCACATTTTATTATTTGACAAAAACGTTCATACATATCGTTAATAGGCCTACGGGTCGCATCCATAAAGAAATGTTATTCAATATATGATACATCTATTATATATATATATATATATATATATATATATATATATATATATATATATATATATATATATATATATATATATATATATATGTATATAAATATATATATATATATATATATATATATATATATATATATATATATATATATATATATATATATATATATATATATATTGTCGTCTCGTGTAATCTCCGAAAGCCGCCGATGTAATGAGACTCCAACAGTACGCGGCGACAATGACGCGAGAAGAAAGGAGCCGGGGGGGAGGGGGGGGGGATCTTCCTCTAGCTGGTAACGAGAAGATGTTTGTTTAGGTGAAAGTTAACTCTCCCTCGGCCGGCCACGGCGGCTCGGTAGTCGGTAACTCGGTCAGTCGGTTTAGTTAGGCAGCAGCGTACTGGTGTGCCGGTCGTTTTCACTCTCTCGTGTGCGTGTGCCGTGTGTGTGTGTGAGTGTGTGTGTGAGTACTGAGAGTGTGTGGGTTTGTTGGGGGATACTTTTATTAATTGTCGACAAGGGTAATTTAAAAAAAAAATTGGATTTTTTTGTATTTTTTTTTTTGTGAAAATGAAAATGAAAGTGAAAAATTATTTTGGTTAAAAAGCATTCCATAATTTTGACTGGCAACTTGATTGGGTTCTTGACTGAAGAAAATACTTCCATGACCCACTGACAAGGTTTTTTGTGAGACATTTTTTTAAAATTCAATTCAAAGTTATAAATTTTTCAATTTTTCAAGCCACTTAATTATTGCCATGCGTGGTTTTTGAGAGGTCATTGTAATAAACTCACTTATAAAGGCCATACACTTTTATTTTTTATAAATATTTAATTTTTTAAGATTCTAGTGTAAATTAATTCATGTCGGCATAGAAACCAATTCACACTTTCGATTGATATATTGGATATTAGTTTCGAATAATTATAACTGTATATAATTTTTTCAGAAATTTCTATAGCAATCGTTCAATATCGAAATGGTTGGCTTCTTGAATGACCATTGATATAATCCTCAATTAAATAGTTATCCTCATCGATATAACTTATTTTCAACAATATCAATTGCTAGTAACCATGGTGATTTTTGTCAGTTTTGCTCGAATAATTAAACATAACTTTCTTATTCAGACTCCCTAATACCAGCTGTGAGCTTAAAATAGAATGTATATAATTTAATTTGAATTTGACAATTTCAAATAATTTTGACTATTTTTCAAGAATTGAAAAAGTTTTGTCCTGTTTTAAAGTCTTTATCTATAACCGTGAATATATCAAAGCCATATTCCAAGTGTTGGTTTTATTTTAATAATTAGAACAACAAATTTAAAGTTGGTCCCATTGTTTTCATTCTACTCATAATAATAATAATAATAATACTAATATTTCGTTCTACTTCTTGATCTTTTTAATAAACTGTATCCATTTCCAGTTGAAACGGTCTCAACAATCTCCGTAAGAATACGTCTCACAGCAATTATCACAGAGCAAATCCTGACACCTTGTCGAACTATAAGAGTAGTCCTAATTGTTCCACAAAAGTACACTGACGGACACATAAAGTGGTCGACAAAGCCAAATTAAAACACATCAAAAAATATAATTTTACACATTATACGCACTAAAACTAGCCGACGCTGTACTCCACAAAGGCTGCACATTTGACACTGAATAAAGAACAATTAGATGTAAAAAATGATTGGAGAGAAATATAGTTTTCGATAAAAAAAATATAAAATTGTAATTGATAACATTCTTGATGGAAAAAGAAAAAAAAACATAAAGGCGATACATATTCACATTAAATTCATTTGAACCATATGAATGGTTTCTAAAAATTGAAATACATCCTTTCAAGTCTAAGATAACTATATAGGCCTACAATAAATAAAAATATCATGAAGTTCAAATTGTTTCCAAATTCAATGAAGAAATGATGAATTGTGCCTTCAGTTCCAACTATGTACTGCCCATAAAAAAAATCTATAAAATATATTCAGATTTTATTTGAATTGAAATTTCGTGAGAAACCATTTTATGTGGCCATAAGTGTACGTTGACCGTGTGAATGAGCTTGTCGTTAATGTTCGTGTGTGTTCGTTAAAGATCGTGCCGATTTGAAGACATCGTGGAAGACAGATCACAACAATCAAATAATTGAACGTTTTTTGGCAGTGCTTATGTCAAGTACTTTTAGATTATCTTATTGAATAATAATTACCAAGTGTTGATGTTACTGTAAAAGAGGACCAAGTGGATTTCAAAATGGAGAAAACACTTATTAAAAGGTAAGCTTTGAAATAGTTAACTTATTCTAGAATATAACTAGGAAAACGCGTTATGTGTTTCCGCGTTGATGGATGAGCTGGAACAATGTATAAATATATCTTTGGATTGGTTATATTTATATATATATATATATATATATATATATATATATATATATATATATATATATATATATATATATATATATATATATATCCACCTTGAGATCCAAAAAATTACAACACTGCCTTCCTATTATCTAATTGATATCTTTGATAATGAAGAAGGCTCTGTTCCAAACGTTTTCAATTAAATGGTGACACCTGTTGCTTGGATTTGATTGGTATCTTAATAGCTTTGAGTGATTTGAAAAAATTAGTTTATATATTTGTTTACATCAGAACGGTGGTTTCGATTCGACTGAAAGTTCGGAATAATGTGTATCATCATCATATTAAAATTCCCTGATAATTTGAATTCTCTCTAAAAAAAATTTTTTCCACAGATTTTTTCCTCTGGTTTATTCTCATGAGATTTTTGAAAACTTTGAAATGAGTTTTCTCAGAAGTGGCTCAACCGATTGCATCTCAAAACTATACAGTATCGAATTAGATGAGTACAGTTGTGTATGCCAAGTTTCAACTGATTTTGAATTTTTGTTTGACCTGTGAAGCGCGAAAAAAAAGCACTTTTTTCGGGTATGGTGAAATTGAGTCTTTGCTTCGCTCATCCAATTAAAAGAACATATTATAAATATTCAGTTTATTGATATATTTCGTGCAAATATATGAAATAGGAGAGAGAAGAAGTCAAGAATAAGAAGAAAAGAGTGAAGATTTCTTCTTTCCAAATATAATTATTTGCATTGCTTTTATCTCTGAAATGATCATCTTCGAATTCATCGTTTGTGGAGTGAGTTATCTTATTGTTAATCATTCTTTGGGGTGATAAGATCGCCCTTGCGGTGCCCCGTCCAAACGGTCCTACCTTTCATCCATAGCCTTATTTGGGGAACAATTATTTTGTATCAAGTTTCGATGTTATTAAAAAAAAAAAAAAAAAAAAGGTTTCAATGTTGATGAAAGAAATGAAAATATCCTGTGAATCCTGCAATACAAAGTCATTGTTTCCAGTTGGAGCCAAGAATGACATAGGTAGGATCGT
>OZ023337.1:32261037-32286037 GCA_964007535.1 Brachyptera risi
TTTGAAGGCTGTAGTTGTGTTTATCTTCATAAATCTCGTCCTGAAAGATTTTTGTCCTTTCAAAATACCCCAGAAAAACAAACTTATAGGTTATATTTGTTTGTATTGCGTTGGTAGTCATTGTTCTTTACTGGATACAAGTATATATATGTCACGAGGAACTAAAGGCTTATTTTAGTTTATATTCGGCTTCAAATATTTCAAGTAATTCTTGATTTCATATATACATATACATTTTGGAGCACTGTAACTGAATTTCAGACCAAATTTTGATTCATAGTAACACGGTAGGCCGATTTTTTCCGTCCCGGTAATTCAAGTGGAACAGTTATAAACTTATACCGATAGTTTCTATGTCTGGTTTACGTGACTTGCCGGGACGTAAAATACCGTGCAACCGGTCACAATCAGTCAGTCTACTGGGATGTCAATGTCATTTTGCCAACCCTGATCTTCAGTTGACTACTATTGGTACAACTGAACCTTAGTAGGTTAAATGTGTATGTTTATCATAGATTCTGCTGGATTTGAACAAATATCGACATATGTATGAATATAGCACAATCAAAGACACAAGAAAATCAATATTTATTTTCAAATATGAATAAATATTGACTTATTGAGGAATGGGTTTATTTGTTTTGAATAATATTGAGGAAGAGGATCCGGAAGCGGACCGATGTAATGTAGGCTTGAGTTCGAGTGAAGTGATTGGACAGATACGCCCACAGCGTACCATTTTCAGTGTCACCGTAACATATAAACGATCGCAGTGACTTTCTGGACGAACATATTATAGTGAAACTGCTTCACACCATTCAGAGAAGTATCTTATAAAATACCGTCGATTTATAATAAACATTGACAACATGTTACGTGTTATTTGTATGTAACGGTACGCTGTGAGGTGAAAATATCGAGTGTTACTGTTACATAGAACTGATTTTTCACATTTGTTATTATAACATTTGACTCATCGGCATTTTCAACAAATATTGTCTGCATCTTGTGATGTATTTGTTGATGTTGTATCTTGCACTGTTCAAGTTTAATGATCATTTATATCTGTGAAATCCCCCTGGCGGGAACATTCTGCCCTATAAAGACTAGGGACGCCTTAAATCCATACTCAAGAAAATCTATTGATAGACGCACTCAAACTTCCACGTACAGTCTATGACAAAATTAGCGAGTAAAATGTGAGTGCATTTTATTTCATGTCTTCCAACTTCCGGAAAGTGGACATTCTATGACCGCAAGTGCGTCGTTTTTATGTTCTATCGACAATAGTGACACAAGTATGAATGAATTATACCATCAGGAAACACAAATTCACGTTTTATAGCGGTCAAGTTGGTAAAAGTGATTACTTGCAGGCAACTTCGTGACTCGACAAATCATTTATGACAGTGAATATTATTACATTTGTTACGGATAGATTTCTTCTAATAAAAATCGAATAAATAACAATAAAACAGAAAGAATGATACAATAATAATCTAGTGAAATCAGACTTTTAAGAACATCGTGAATATGTATGAGATGAAATGCATAATGAATAAGGAACTTTAAATTAGATGTAATCATGCAGTATAAAAAATTGATGAAAAATGCAGTCAAAATTATTTTCATCAGTTTGGACAAATTGATATTCGATAGATAACTTTCTTCAATTATGTGATAATATTTCACATTGGCTAGAGATGGCAGTTATCTGGATAAAACTCAAATAAAACACATGCATTAGAAGTATTTAACTATTATTAACTTTTAACTAAGTATTTAGAACTTTTAACGGCATTATAAATATGACAAATAAGATTTGGTTCATTCATATAATATAGTCGTTGATAACACATGGTTTCGTAATTCGATATTACCGGCACATGTAGCTGAGTGGTTGACGCACTCGCTTCATGTGACCCGGGAGGTGAAGGGACATATCGGACCCGGTTCGATCCCCGCTACCGTCCATCTCTATACAGAGGTTTTCGTGGTTTCCCTCTGTAGTCTAGGCTAATGCCGGGATGGTTCTCACAATATAGGCCACGACCGCTTCCTTCCCACTATCCTTCCCATTACCCATTAAAACCTTCATCTCATCATCCCATCATCTCAATAATCATTCATCCGACGCCAATAGATCTTACTCATCATTACAGTGCGTCGTTAAAACTCAATATAATTTTAAAAAATTAAAATAAATTAGGTAATTGCTAGCAACAAGTGAACCGTTGTGTTTTAACATCAGGCGGGGAAACTTGACGAACTGTGACATTACAAACACGTGCAGTGAACAAAAAACTTGACAAAAAGTCACCAGACGTTGTGAGAGACAACTCGAGTTGTTGGCCAATAGACAACGTTGATAAGTTTTGTAACGTCACACAAATTATTTCTTCCTTTTAGCAACATCGAAACTTGATATAAAATCATTGTTTCCCAATTGAAGCTATGAATAGAAGGTAGGATCGTTCGGACGGGGCACCACAAGGGCGATCTTACCACCACAAATAATAATTATTGATAAGATAACTATAAGATAAGATAACCTATATTTCAATTAGGGATTGCCAATCGATTTGGATGTTATCAATCGATTCGATTTTGTAGGAATTCGATTCGATATCGAATTGGGATATTCGATAAATTTGGTAATCGAACAATGATCGATATGGATTGTGAAACTTGTAAAATAATTAAAATAAGAATAAATTAGGAAACGAAACAATCTTGAAATAATACTTTTGTTGTTACTTGTTTTTTTTTTGTTGGATGTCAGTATATATATCGTTGTTGTGTGTAGTTGAAATCACACAACAATATATTAATAATATAATATATCATAAATATTATATACATTATACATATATTATGATATATTCAGAATATATTCTAGAGCGTGAACACAACATCATGAAGTTTTTTAGGAAAAGTATCATTGATTTCGTTGATAAACGAATTGTATAGTAAACCAACTTTATCTTGGTACAGTTTTGATGAAATCTATATTTATTAACCAAGAATTAGCTATCAGCCATGGTACCAATGTTATTTCAACCCACCAATCAGAGCTTGAATCAATAGAGAATTGACACCAAGCTAATTAACATACGCTTTTTTAAATCATACATGTTTTTTTAGTTATTAAATATTTCGTAAAAACTGCAACTTGTATTGCAATGGTCCGTCAAAGACTCAGTTAGACGTAATCTACTGTTTAGTCAATCAAACAACACAGGTAACTAACTGATGGTGTTGACAACTAAACAGTTGGTTAACTCTTAACGAACTAATGAAAAACTGGGTCTTGTTGGGCAGACAAAAAAAATACAATTATTCAAGATTTCAATAAAATATTCCCATTATATCAAATCATATGTTCATTTACCATTCATTGTTTCAATATGATTATTTATTATTTTCCAAATTCATTATTCATTATTTGTTAAACTTATTATTCATTATCTGTTATATTCATCAATTATTATCTACAGTCTCAACTACGATCTTGTCTGAATGACTTCCTTCAGAGGTTTTGTGGATATTATAGGTCCTTCTTTATACACCAAAACCCAACCAAAACATACCCCACCAATGGCAAATGTCAATGGCAAATGCCAATGGCAAATGCCAATGGCAAATGCCAATGGCAAATGTCAATGGCAAATGCCAATGGCAAATGCCAATGGCAAAGGCCAATGCGTTTTATGCCCCACCAAAACATCGTCCATCGCAAATAAAATCGCAATTTTAACAATCATAACATCGCAAATAACCTATGATCGTGTAGCGCCATAAAACCACAGTTAAATCTCCGCACTCAAAATAACATTATTCATTTATTTATTTTCATTCAATTAGGAATTACAATGTCTCACATAATACATGGTAAAAGTGAGGTTAAAATCTAATCGATAGGCCTATAGGAATAACTACTCAAGTTTCACATCCCATTTTAAAAAATATTCTCTATTTCAATACAGTATATTCTTTTAATTGTTTCAAATAACACAGTAGCTTCATAGAACACTACCTATTAATTACAATAATAATAATTACAGAGATAATATCTATTACCAACATAATAATAAACCAATAATCGTGAACAATTCATCAATAATTACCGACTCATTAATAACGTCACGTGATTTAAACCACGCGTGCAACAGACTGATCGATTTCCTCGTGCGCATATTGACGGATCGACACACCCGGTCGATACTGCCGAGAGACGGGAGAGACGGGAGAGACGGACGATCGTAGCGTGAGGAAATGTCTATAGAAGCGTGCCACAGGTGTCACGACAATAACTATACTTAACGAAAAAAGGAGGTCAACTACCAACGTGATAAAATATGTTAAAATCTTGGTTGTGTATAGAAAATCGTCGCAGTTTTCATAATGTAACGCTTTTGAAAGATGTGGTAGTTCTACTAATACTGAATCTCGTCTCAGAAAATCGTTGACCATCAAAATACAGATGTAACAGGAATATTTGTGTGAGTTGTGTTGGTACGACCTTCTTGCGTGGATATGACCATTATAGCTCGCGGACAGAGAGAGAGAGAGGGAGAGAGAGGCAGAGAGAGAGAGAGAGGCAGAGAGAGAGAGAGAGAGAGGGGCAGAGAGAGAGAGAGAGAGAGAGAGAGTGAGAGAGAGAGAGAGAGAGAGAGAGAGAGAGGGAGAGAGAGGCAGAGAGAGAGAGAGAGAGAGGTAGAGAGAGAGAGAGAGAGAGAGAGAGAGAGAGAGAGAGAGAGAGAGACGGAATCACTTGCAATTTCGTAGAAATGTAAAGTGAAATTATATTCACTTTCTTTATCAATAACCCATATAAATTTAAAAACAATAATTACAACTGAGTCATGTGCAACAGTGCAAGTATAAAAATTGTTATATTCAGCGATGATGAAATGATGAATTTCCCTTCACATCTTATTATTATCCATTTCATTATTATTATTATTAGTGACTATACGTCGGAGTTTTTGTAGCTTAACTGTCAGTTTAAAGATGTAATCACCATGGTTATTCATGCTATTTGTTTTCACAAACTCTCAGATAAAGACCAACTATAGACGTGGTAATTCGTTACTTGAATGAAAATCTATATTCATAAAATAATTATATACTCAAGAGGAAATGAAATTGTAACTGGCGTAAGTGATTGTGATTATCAATGGAAAGGCTTCATGTCAAGTGACGTCACTCATTGTTGCAAGACAACAATGTCCATCAGTTGATAAGAGCCAATAACAATCTATATTCGCTCACCAGTTAGCTGCGTTGCTATGGTGACGTTTGTTAGTTATTTGTTACCTAATTAAAGCCAAATGAAATGGATATAAATCACCAGAATAATATATTTTAGAATTTAGATTTTAGAAATCTCATAAACAAGGTGTTTTGATTTCAACCTGCTTCTTGTTTGTTATGTTTTTTTTAAGGGTGTATATATATTCATATATATATATATATATATATATATATATATATATATATATATATATATATATATATATATATATATATATATATATATATATTAGATGAATGTAATTATTATATTGGACCTGTGAGGTTTCGACCCGTTGCCAATAAAGATTGAATATAATAATAATAATTTAGTAATAGTAATGATGATAATAACACAGTCTGCGGAGAAAAGAACAGATAATATATGATTGGTGAATGTAAATCACTTTCTTATGTGGTTTATTTTCAATTGTTTTATTATAGATAATGAAGTTATTGAATGTGTGAGCTTTCATTCGCGTGTCCAGAAGAAGGGAGGGAGGGAAAGGGAGGAAGGGGGAGGGGGGGGGGTGTGTTTGGTTGAGGGGAAGGAGTCGATCGTCGCTTGTCACATGATTTCCACACTCCCAGATAGATGTTGACAATTTTGACAATGTTGACAATTAGTTTTTACAATTTTATTATATCATCATCCTGTTGAATTTATTATTTTTTCAATCCTTTTTGATGTGTTACTTTATAGAACAAGGTTGGGTGGAGCGGCTAGAAGACCAAACCTCGCCTTCTTGATGTTTTCATTCATTCAAAAAACATGAAGAGACCTGAAATAAAGACAATCTAAACAAAATCGAATAAAATCACTGAGCCTAAAAGCTTAAAGAATTAATAATATAAAAGACAAATAAGACAAATACAAGACAAATCAAAATAAGAAATATAGAAAGATAAACTATATATTGAATAAATTGAAAAAAATCATAGAAATTGAGAAAGATCGTATCACATTGATCTTTTAATGAACAGTAATATTGAAAAGATTATGCGCATGCCCGTTTTTTTCTCTTCCTGCGCAGGTCCCTCATACGTCACGTCCGAGTGCAGTCGTATAATATCTGCATTCTTCTAGTTTCTAGGGCTATATCTACATGAATACATGCGCACAACTAACATGTTCAACATCACCATTTGAAATTATTTGAGATGAATACAACATCATCAATATTAGGCCTATTATAATAATCATGTTGCGTATCAGATTCCGTCATGGATAAATACATTCGGCAAAGACGATTAGAATATGTAATGTGTAATGTGAATGTTCACACATGTATGATACACATTACCACCATTTTGTATTCACTTCGAACCAGCCGTTCAGAAGAAAAAAATTCAATCAACTTTTTTATTCATCAAATATATAGAAATGATAGTAGAATTATGTTGTCAAGATCCACTGCTTTCTAGATTCGATATTTTCCCAACAATTAATTTATTTTTTTATATGCGTCAAGGTGTGTAGAATACAAGAGTCGATATAAAGTAGCAGAGGTTGAACTAATTTAACGACTCTTATAATACCTTATTCAGATACCTCGCTCGTATTACAACGCTTCTGTTGCGTTTGCCTAATATTAACGAATTTAAAGACGTTTCCACGTCAAAAACCGATAATCGTGTCGGGATTGGCGTGAACATTGTCTGTCGACTTGTGATTGGCTTGTTTTATTGGTTGAATTGAGATTGAATGGATGTACTCGTGTTGCAGTGTTCTTCTTCTGCTGGGGCTGGCTGGACACCTGGTGACGTCAGAGTCTGTCTGGTCGCGGCAGCAACACGCGGCTCGAGTCAGCCACAGAGACGCGATACAGAACATCACAGGTGAGTCCACTCAGAGAACAACGCCTGACCTTCACGTTAACATCTTCTTTCCTTCTTCTTCCCATCACCTTCATATATCCCTCTTCCCTTGTTCTTTCCCTACACCTTTCCATTCTCCTTTCTTTCTTTTTCTTGAACAACACTGGCTTGACGAGATTCTTCTTCTTCCCATCTTCTTTACACCACTCTTCCCTTGTTATTTTCCTTGTTCTTTCCCTACACCTTTCCATTCTTCTCTCTTTCTCTCACTTTTTCTTGAACACCTTCATTTTCCCATCTGCCTTCCTTCTTCTTCCCATCTTCTTTCCTATGCCCTTGTTTTTCTTCTTGTACATTTCCTTCTTATTTTCCTTGTTCGTTATCTATTTCTTTCCAGTTGTTCTTTTTCTCCTGCTTTTTACTCTTCTCACTTTCTTCTTTCTCTTCATCAGTCCTTTCTTATGTTCGTGTTCTCACCGTGTGGGTTGACGAGATTCTTCTCACCCTCAATATTTACATTTTCTTTTCTTTCTTCTTTCTCTTCTTCGTTCCCTTTTTCTTCTATTCTTCTTTCTCTTCATCTCTTCATTATTTTTCCCTTCTTTATACTCTATCACTTAATTCATATTTTCATCTTGTTCCTCTTCCTATCTCCATTCTTTTTCTCCTTCCTTCTCCTTTCTTTCATCTTTTTATTCATATTTCCATTCTTCTTTTTCTTGTTAGTTCATTTTTTCTTCTCATTCATCTTTCTTCTTTCATTTCTCTTGTTCTTTCGCTTCTTGTCTTTCTTTCTTTTATTCCTCCCTTTTCTCGCGTGTTATACCTTCCGACACAATCGTCATAATATTGAGATTCTGTTAAACTGGTAATATGCGCATGCGCTAACGTATCCTAACAGCAACGCTTTCCAACCGAACTAATATTACACTCACATTTGATACGATAAATTATGAAACTAGTTATTAATGAAGGCAAAGTAAAGTTGATTCAATAATTCAATTGAATCCTATAGTTATGTTTACTTGTATACACGTGAGATGAAGGTTCCGAGCGACCGTCCCCCCTATCCCACAACATTACCGCACGGGTGTTTCAAACATCACGCGTGTCCCGCAGTTCTCGTTTTGCTAACGCCCTGATGGAGAAGTATTATTTAATAAAAAATAATTTCCATCAATTCGGAGAATAATACTTTCTTTAATCGCTCCAAGGAAATGTGTTCTTGGTTCGGTTTTTTCGTGCGTCATTGTTTTGACTGATAATTAATTCGTATAAATCAAACTAATTGCTTATAAGAATTATGAGGAAAGATGTGTTTAGTAGAAATTTAGAATAATATGAGAGTTTGTACGTCCAATAACAATTATTTAGTTAAAGCGTCCCCAGTTTACTTAGGGCAAAAGGTTCCCGCCAGGGTGATTTCATAGATATAAATGAAGCTCAAAAAGATACAACAGTTACAAAATACATCACAAGATGCAGACAATATTTGTAGAAAATGCTAATTTGGTTCAATTTTTATTATAACAAATGTGGAAAGATCAGTTGTATGTAACAGTAACACTCGATATTTCCACCTCACAGCGTACCGTTACATGCAAATAACACGTAACATATTGTGAATGTATGGATGGACAGTATTCCATAAGTTACTTCTCTGAATGATGTGAAACAGTTTCACTACAACATGTTCAAAGAGCAGAAAACCACTACGATCGTTTATATATAAGGTTGATACAGAAAATGTGTCTGACTTACGCCAGTCAGAGTGTATAGCAATAAGGCCCCTCTTCTTTTATCACTATATCTTTTTTCGTGTCTAATCGTTCTTTATTGATAAATAAAAACCAATTTCCTTCATCTTTGATACACTTCAACGCATTTATTCAAATATATTGGGTTTAACGACGCACTATACTGATGACTACGATCTTTTGGCGTCGGTGAATGGTATATGAGATGATGGGATGATGAGATGAAAGGTTGTTTTATTGGCTGCTTTTGATACTGGGAAGGAGTCGGTCGTGGCCTGTTGTTAAGGAACCATCCCAGTATTGACCTGAACGACAGAGGGATACCACGGAAATACCTATCGGGATTATTGACCATGGCGGGAATCGAACTCCGGTCTCCTGGGCTCGTATTCACAGAGTCCTATCTTTGGGTCGTCTGAAGTTAGAACCAATATTGGTCTTAACTCAGTGAAATGGTCCTAACTTAAGACCTATATTGGTCCCAACTGAAGACCAATATTGGTCCCAACTTAAGACCAATATTGGTCCCAACTCAAAACCAATATTAGTCCTAACTTAAGAACAATAATGGTCCTATAATTTGAGACGAATATTGGTCCTAACTCAGTGAAATGGTCCTAACTTAAGACCTATATTGGTCCCAACTGAAGACCAATATTGGTCCCAACTTAAGACCAATATTGGTCCCAACTCAAAACCAATATTAGTCCTAACTTAAGAACAATAATGGTCCTATAATTTGAGACGAATATTGGTCCTAACTCAGTGAAATGGTCCTAACTTAAGACCTATATTGGTCCTAACTTGAGACGTCCCAAAGTTGGACTCTTTGTGAATCCAGCCCTGAATGGCGGTTCAGTGTGCTAGCCACTCGTCTCAGTCAAGACAGTAATCAATCAATGCCAGTAATACCTATCTATCACTGTTGGAATACATGTGATTCACTTCTTGGGCACGATCCTAGAGCCGCATGAACAGCCGAGTCACGACCCTTGTTCATCATGTCGACCATGCACGCCTGGTGGTGATCGCATGTACTTGGTTCGAGTACCGGCCGTGGCAAATCACGCGCTCAGTAGGACGGCGCTACGAGTGGTAAACACACTGAACCGTCATTCGGGAGACCGTGTCATGGTCTACCATGCTGACAGGGGTGCATCGTGGTTTCCCTCTGTCGTTCAGGTTGATACTGGGATGGTTCCTTAACAACAGACCACGACTGACTCCTTCTTACTATCCAAAAACACATAGTAACATAACCTTTCATCTCATCATCTCATCATCTCATTCATCATCCACCGACGCCAATAGATCGTAGTCATCAATATAGTGCGTCGTTAAAACCCAATATTAAAAAAAGTAGAACGGCGCTGTTAGGGTGAGTGGGTTGTCCAACTATACGAACTTTACTAAAAACTATCTTCCTAAAGATAAACCGTACAAAGAAATAACCGATCTGAAGTTATATATTAGTTGAGCTATCTATACCTGGACCCCTATTCCTGAGATAAATGAGATGTGAGAAAAATAAAAATTAGTGAGAAAACGATTATCTCACTTAAAATGGCCGATTGGTAATGGTAAATCGGCCACATTAAGTGAGATAATTGTTTTCTCACTAATTTTTATTTTTCTCACATCTCATTTATCTCAGGAATAGGGGTCCTGTACTACTTTACATCTCACAATCCATGGGTAAAACCTGCAGGGGACTGTTAAAACAGGACAAAAAGCGTCAATGCAGGCCTTTAGCTCCCAACACATGGTGGGTAAACGGTGTGACCAATCAATCTACTTCTTTTTGCAATAAAACAACAATGAGTATATTCTGTGTCCCTTTTTTCATTAGGAATCATAATTTTATATTTTATCACTCTGAAAAAATCGTCAAAACAATGAAAAACAGGTGGAAACATGTTGATTTTTGACAATTATTTTGAAAGGGTTGAAAACATACCACGAACTAAAGCTCTTCGAACAAGCACGTATTGAATACTGATGATTATTTAACCGGCAACTGTATTTTGATACGATGATTGGTTTTCCGTTGCCAACTTGGGCCCCGAACGTCTTCAATCAAGCCGGTAGGCTACATGAAAAGAGTTTCTGTTTCTCTGTTTACAATGGCAACCTGTCATTTAAAAGCAGAAACTTGTTCTTACCTAATTAAGGTCCAGTATTACCAAGGCTAGTTAGTATTTATCTAAGAGTTGGTGAAAACAAATAGCATGCATAGGTAACCATGGTGATAACAAGTTTGAACTGTCAGATAAAGACTAACTGGACTTGATAATACCGTGCCCAAGTTACATAAAAAAGTAGGATTCGCATCTTTTTTCTATTTTCAATTAAAAGTATAATTGGCCCAACATATCATTCGTTCCATGTGATTCGAATCAGATCTGAAATCCATGCGGGCTGTCGATTGAAACGAACCAATGGCAATTTGTTTCACTTGCACAGTTTTGCGTGTTCATGCACTGTGTTGCCATGGTAACGATCTCCAGTGATTCGTTACTTGTAACTAAGATGCGACCTGGAATCGTGTGAACAGTGAGCTAGTTCTACTAGGCCCTAGTTGTCTGGCTGGCTGGCTGGCGTGTATTGGATTCCATGATTTCATGTTGTAAATAATGTAGGGTTAAGAGTACATGAGAGTCGATTTAGTGAAATATCAGTTGTTTTGGTGATAACTTTTGATCGAAATGAGATATCAAAATTATAACATGATGGAAAAACATAATTTCAATACTTTAAAAAGATTATTAGTTATATAATTATTCAACTCATATCGCATACTTCTGTCAAGTGACGTCACTCATTGTTGAAATTGACATACAACAATGTCCATCAGTTGGAATAGGGTGTTCGCACGTAACAATTGACAAACAATAGTTACCATAGCAATACAGCGAACTGGTGGACTACCAAACATTCTGATTGGTCAATTCCAACTGATGGACATTGTTGTCTTTCTCTTTCAACAATGAGTGACGTCAGTTGAGAATACCCTATTGACCAATCTGAATGTTTGGTAGTCCATCAGTTCGCTGTGTTGCTATGGTAACTATTGTTTGTCATTTGTTACTGGACAGAAGCCTGTAGGGTTAAAAAAAAACTTGTATCAGCTGAAAGCCCCATATACGCTTGACAATTATGCAACATGAGTTGTATATATACAGATATATTCTTGAAAGTTGAAAAATTATCTGTGTTTCCTTCATAAAAGAATTTTGATATCTCTTTCCGATCAAAAGTGATCACCAAATAACTGATATTTCACTGAATCGATTCCCATCCAATGCCATTTTGTTTCACTTCCACACAGTTTTGCGTGTCGACTGTGTTGCCATGGCAACGTAGTGCCATAAGTCAGTCGTAACTTGAAAGAAGCGACCTGAAATCGTGTGAGCAGTGAGCTAGTTCTATGTTTCTATCTGTCTAGCGTGTATTGAGTTCCAATTCTCATGTTATGAATAATTTAAGATTGAGATAACAGATCAGAACTGAAAGACTGACATCGATGAAACTTCGTTTACAATTTCATTCTAATATTATAGCCCAATTTTTTGCCAACTATACTTTCATTTATTTTTCACTCGTTTTCGTAAGTCGAGATCGGCGCACGCGCACTTCATTTCAAATCTAAACTAGTTTTTATGATTGAGTTAAATTAATTAGCGCGTTTTTCGTTGACTTTTATTTGTGGGTTTTTTCAACTTGTTGTTTCTTTTCTACTTGCTGAATAAGTAGATGTCTTTGCTGGGCTAATTAGTCGAATGTTCGGCTTTCCCTTATTCTCTCTCTCTCTCTCTCTCTCTCTCTCTCTCTCTCTCTCTCTCTCTCTCTCTCTCTCTCTCTCTCTCTCTCTCTCTCTCTCTCTCTCTCTCTCTCTCTCTCTCTATACCTCATGATAGGCCCATGTATGTATATATATATATATATATATATATATATATATATATATATATATATATTTATATATATATATATATATATATATATATATATATATATATATATATATACATATATATACATATATAAATATATTCAAATTTTCATATATTCATATATATATATATATATATATATATATATATATATATATGTATATATATTTATATATATATATATATATATATATATATATATATATATATATATATATATATATATATATATATATATATATATACATATATATATACATATATAAATATATTCAAATTTTCATATATTCATATATATATATATATATATATATATATATATATACTAAATTGTGATTGATTCATAGATACAGCAAAAATTGTGTCAATCGAAGTCAATAGCATAAACAGTCGAGGACACAATCACAAACAGATAGAATCACATAAATAAATAAACACAAAAAAAAACAGAATCAGATTAACAAAGAATTTATTACATTATTGTTATTATCAAATTTATGTACTCAATCAATAAAGAACAGCGTTAAATGCATATATACATTTATGTGTTTGCCATTCATTGTATAAAATGCATATAATTATAGTGTATTATTCATTATATCATGTAGTATTATGTGATTACTAATCACTCTGATATTACACGATGATAACAATGATGGTAATAGTAAACAACTGACGATCTTACTATAGGCTTCTGTCAAGTGACGTCACACATTGTTAAAAGAGATAGACAACAATGTCCACCAGGTGGTTTTAACCAATCACAATCTTTGATAATTCACCAGTTCGCTGTGTTGCTATGACAACGATTGTTGTCATTTGTTACGTGACAGAAGTCGATAGGCTTCTGTCACGTAACAAACGACAACAATCGTTACCATAGCAACACAGCGAACTGGTGGACTACCAAATATTCTGATTGGTTAATATCAGCTGGTGGACATTGCTGCCTGCCTATTTCAACAATGGGTGACGTCACTTGACAGATGCCTATAGTTTGATGCGAGTTGAGAGACGTTGATAGGAGTGATGTGGACATGATTGGAGGGAGACGCGAATAGTCTGTTAGATGTGATATTTGTGAGAGGGCGAGTGAGAAAGAGAAAGACGCACTGGGAGAATGGAATGAATGAATGAATGAATGAATGAATGAATGAATGAATGAATGAATGAATGAATGAATAGATGGAAGGAAAGGAAGAGGTGGATTAAAGACCGGACTTCAACTGATTGCCGACATATCGTGTATAGTCAACGTATAACTTGTGCGGTCAATCAAAATGAACTTTCCCTAAATTGAAAGTAGAATTGACTTAAAAATAATATCAAACTCATTTTGATTTAAAATTGAATTTAAATTTGAATTGAACTATCGTTTTGATTTTATCTTATATCGACATCGAAATTTTGATATAAAGTAATTGTTTCCCAGTTAAGGCAATGGATGACAGTTTAGGATCGTTTGGCACCACAAGGGCGATCTTACCATCTCACACAAATAGTTAGTATCAATGTTCTTGTTTGTTTGTTTGTTTGTTTTATTGATTGAAAGTATCATATAAGTTACAGATCTTCAAGATTGTGCTGATTATTATTATTAAGAACCTTGTTTTGTTTTGTTGTATGTTCGATGACTCACTAGTTTATTACTTATTCCTTTATTTTCTTCTGCGTAACTTCTTCCAGGCAACCCGCACACAAGAGTTCCTCTCTCATGCGGGTTCCTTGTTGTGAAATATAATGTGAGAAGACACAATTGAACAATATATGTATTTTTGGTTCAAAAA
Source organism: Brachyptera risi (assembly GCA_964007535.1). Lineage (NCBI taxonomy): Eukaryota > Metazoa > Arthropoda > Insecta > Plecoptera > Taeniopterygidae > Brachyptera > Brachyptera risi. The sequence goes on from OZ023337.1 coordinate 32,275,648, forward strand.
ACAGGAGTATAAAATGATTTGAAAATGAAAAAATGAAATGAAAAATAAAACTCATTTAACAAATTGAAAACATGGTTGTGATAAATTGAGGGATGAAACATAATTTCAAAGTTGTTTTGGGGTGAAGTTTACAATCAATTCTTTCTGAATATATCAATTATCTTTCTTCGAAGTTTCTTCATCTTCCTTTCTTCTTGTCTTTCTTGATTCTTCCAATTGAAATTTACTCGTGTAGGGAAGATAATAGCGTCGGTCTTTCCTCCGACATTCATGTTCTTTTCCTTCAATTAGTCTCTGTTTTCTTTGAAACTCTTTCTCTCTTTCTTCTTTCTCTTTCTTTTTCTTTCTTTCTTCTCCGTCCAATTCATCTTTTTTCTCGATTTTATGTTGTCAGAATATATACGTTGTTTTATTTGAATGATATTTTGATTTGATTACAGTCAAATTTGAATTTGAATCTGATTTCAAAATGATTTGAGTTCACATTAAACCTACGCTTATTTCACCACTGATTATCTCACACACTGTCTACGCCGAATATACTAAATAAATACCTCACTAAAGGCCCTAGAATATTTACTATACAATTACGTGAACTAAACCTACATTTCTTTTTATAGTATAAGTTGTGAAAGCATATATATATATATATATATATATATATATATATATATATATATATATATATATATATTTACATGCATTTTATTTTATCCGGGTTTAAGGGTCAATATTGGTTTTGAAAGACATGTCATCTCCAATAAGTCGACACGAAGTTTCCATTTGTCTTCAAAAGGTCAAAACATTCGGGACTTTTCGTTCTCGTTTTTAGGTCGATTAAAGATTACGATTTGATGTTACGAGCAACAATGTGTTCTCTACCTTTCCCATGATAAGAAAATCGTGATGATTTCTAAATACACAAGTGTGGACACGAGAGATGAAGGCTCGAACCACCCGTGTGTTAGTGACGTGGGATACTGGAGACTGTCGCTCGTAACCTTCTTCTCTCGTCAACACAACACGGACTACTTGTAACAATGACTGCTTGTTCTGTTTGCAGATTATTTGACCTCTGTGGTCGACGGTGACCTGAGGTCAAAGGTCGGCGAGGCTCTGATGGCTGAGCGTTACGCAAGATATCCGCAGCAAAGGTAAATGTCAACCTAGTTAGTATCGAAAGATGACGTAACAATAGATGTCAGATGAGACGGCGGATTTTGATTGGCTGTCAAACGGTTTGGTTTTAATTACATCATATCGAAGAAGATATAACAGATTTTTTATTAATAATAATATGTATAGACCTTGACACAAAGTCTAATAGGGCTAAGGATGAAAGGTATAGGATGTTTTGGACGGGGCACCACAAGGGCGATATCACCACCTCAAAGGAAATTATCAATGATATAATGTTATTGAAAAAAAAGAGCAACAACTACAACAACAACAATAACAACAACAACAACAACAACAACGTCATGGTGGCATGTGAAACCGATGGTCCGATGAATAGCGGCTGCCTAACAACAACAACAATATATACAGAAAGAAAAACAACAAAATCGTGAACGCCTCATTGAAATTCATCTTGCCCCGATGTAAACAAACACAAAATAAACGTAGTATTAGTTTATCTGAAGCCACATCAACTACCTCATGATCCTTTCTCTATTATTACACGTATTTATAACATTAATAGTGATAATAAATAAATACAGTTTAATCTGATAAGCTGCCGTTGTATGTACACTGACGTTACGCAAGGGATCCGAACAACAAAGGCTTAATGTCAATTCAATAACAAACAATCAGATAACACGTTAGGTTACCATGGAGACGCTTGCTTGCATAACCACGGCGTGTTGACGGTGCGAGACGGCCGACCGTCGGTGGTGGGGGATAGGGGAGACGGTCGATCGTGACCTGACAGATCTCGTGTATGAGGGAGGTTAGGTTACGCTTTGATTGCGGTTTCTTCATAGGTTAGGATGGAAATGATCTGTTGTAAATTGTTATTATTTGTATCCTCAGATTTGTGACCGACAGCGCTTTATCTGGGTTACTAGGCAACAGAAATAAGCATCCTTCATTTAACAGTACAATAGTCAACATACATGCTTTTTTCAGTTTTAATCTCCATAACACGAATTATATTGTCAGCAAACCAAGTCAATAATACGACAGTTTGAAGAAGAATTTAAAAATACCGGCACATGTAGCTGAGTGGTTATAACGCACTTGCTTCATGTGACCCGGGAGGCAGTGGGCATATCGGACCCGGTTCGAACCCCGCTACTGTTCATCTTTACAGGGGTGCATCGTGGTTTCCCTCTGTAGTCTAGGCTGATGCCAGGATGGTGCCTGCAATATAGGCCACGACCGCTTCCTTCCCACTATCCTTCCTGATCTTCCTGATACCTAAGAAACCTTCATCTCATTATTCCATCATCTCATTAATCATTCATCCGACGCCAATAGATCTCATTCATCATTACAGTGGGTCGTTAAAACCCAATACAAAAAAATAGGATTGAAATGGCATTGAAAATAAGTGAATCATTCGACACCTGTTGTCTCGATTAAAACACGTGCCTTTGAAAACTTGTGATAATGATTGTTAACACTGGACAGCAATGTCTCCAGTTGTATTCTCCAATCAAATCTCCGGGATTATAAACAACTTTTCCTGTTGCTATGGTAACCTGGTCAATTATACAATCTAGTTACTGAAGATAGTGTTGTAGTTTATTTCATTTGTTTATTTGAAGGGGTTTTACGACGCACTGTACAGATGATTACGATCTATTGGCGTCAGTGAATGATATATGAGATTATGAGATGAGGGGTCATTTCATTAGGTGTTTTTGGATAGTGGGAAGGAGTCGGTCGTGGCCTATTGTCAAGAAACCATCCAGTATTGATCTGAACGACAGAGGGAATCCACGAAAAACCCCTGTCAGGATGGTCGACCATGGCGTGAATCAAACCCCGGTCTCCTGAATGACGGTTCAGTGTGCTAGCCTCTTCACCTCGTCTCAGTATAATGTATAGTTATTCTAATTGATAAAAGTCTCTGAACTATAATTACAGTATGTGCAAGTGTTACGTCAGCTTCGTGTGATATTCCTGCATATGTAACAGAAGGCGGTGACTTCTGTGTGAAGATAGCAGCAACAATGTGTGAAAACAAAACCGGAGATTAGTTCATCGATTAGATCACCAGATGCGATAGTAACAACAATAAAATGTACATTGTTAGATTCGTATCCACGAGAGATGAAGGTTTGAACCACCCGCGCGCTAGTAGTGTGGGATAGGGGGGACGGTAGCTCGGAACCTTCATCTCTCTCGTGTATACAAGATGCAATCGAAGTAAATTGCGCGTAAATAAAATCTGTCGGATTGAATTACTTGATTGCATTGAGTAAAAGTTCTTCTTGTCGAGGAAATGTAGTATTGTAACATCTTGCATCAATCTAGAAAGGAACAATTAATTTAATTACACTGCGCATATGAGCACACGCATGTCCATTCAAACTATATTTTCCTTGATTAAATAAGCTTGTACGGATCCTGCAACCATAATTGAATACTTTCTTTATTAGAACATAGTTCCATGTAACGTCAACAATAAAAAAAATGTATAAACAACTGACGACTCGCATTCTCCGCCCTCTTGTCGTCACAAATCATAACATATCCAATCAACAAGGCTGTTAGAACTGAGTAGTGAAATTCAAATATCCAATTGGGGTATCTCCAAATCACCACAAATGATAGGCCTATATATCTAACTGGCCGATAGGTGAAGTCACGCCCATTTCGAGACAAATATTATAGGCATAATGAGGTTTTTATTGACGTGTGACGTAATCATACACGATATCTAACTACCATTTTATCTTCGATGAAATTAGGTATATACATCAGGGGCCGAATTCACAAAAGGTCAAAGATGCTTCAAAGATATTATGCTGATCAATTTTGAAACCTGTCTCAAAGATAATAATAATAGATTGATGATAATAATAGATTCAATTAAAAATATAATTGAAAAAGCAATTGAAAAGCAGACTAATATTGCTGAGATTCACTGCTTTCTACATTCGATATATGCCTAATGAAGTATATTTTCATGCGCCAAGGTGTGTAGATTTTCCATCCTACATCTTTTCGCTCATCTTACAACGCATAAGCTGCGTTCGCCTATAGTTAGGGGACGTTCATAAATTATGTCAACTTTCTTAGGTCACTTTGAACCCCCCCCCCCTCTCCCATGTCACAGTAGGTCACAAACCCTATTACTCACCCCCCCTTTAAATACGTCACAAATTCTTATACCCCCCCCCCTCTAACAAAAAAAAAAAAATGAAATTAACAGTCATAGCAGAGGTAAAATAAAGTAAATATTCATTTCTTTATATGTTTGCTCTTTGAGTATAGTCAAACTTGATAATTATTTGATATGCATTTGCTGTTTCTAGTGTGGGTATAAATATAAGAATCTATAAGAATGGCGCCAAATACATAGAACAAAATTAATAATGGTACGTCACACAGTTGCCTCCCCCCCCCCCCCCCATTGTAACACTTTGTCACAAATCTTGACAACCCCCCTCCCCCCCTAAGCTGTGACGTAATTTATGGACGTCCCGTTACTTCAAAACAGTGACCAAAATGGCTGTTTTTAGATAGCCATATTACGTGAAATAAAAGCAGATCACTCCGAATGAGTATGAAGTTTGTTTTTGTGATGTTGTCAAGCTTGAGCCACGGCCCACTCGAGCGTGTAATGTGGAAGAAAGCCTAGCTCAGCAGCAAGAGCTGGCGTTAGCAGGGGATTAGTCGACGATACACTTACTGGAATCTATTCACATTCCTAGCGTCAACGTGACATGTAAACGATCGTATTGGCTGTCCGGATGAACGTATTGTAGTGAAACTACTTCATAATATTCAGAGAAGTATCTTATAAATTACTGTCGATCCATAATAAACATTCACAATATGTTACATGTTATTTGTATGTAACGGTACGTTGTCAGGTGGAAATATCGAGTGTTACTGTTACATACAAGTTATCTTTCACACGTGTTATTATAACATTTGACAAATCAGCATTTTTGACAGATATTATCTGCATCTTGTGATGTTCATTTTGTATCTCGCACGGTTCAAGTATTATGGTCATTCATATCTGTGAAATCCCCTGGCGGAAACTTTGTGCCCTGTAGAGACTGAAGACACCTTGAGACCGAATTATTATCAGCACTTATTAATAATATATGCATGCATCAAATATATATGAATTTAAATATTTTTTTATAAATATGTTGTATAAATATATAAACATAAATTATAAATAATTATATAATTATAAATCATTTTTATAAATTTAAATTATAGTATTCATAATATGTATTTGAATTTTTAAACTTAATAAGTTCAATATTACCATTTATCATTAGGAAAACGCAACATATGCGTTGTTGGGTGAGCGATAGGCATATTTATATGATGTAATGGAAAGCTATGATATACATGAGCCTTGAGTTTGAAGCAATTATGTCACCGCCTTCCTGTTTGAGTTGCTGCTCATTTTAATCGTTTAACGATTAAAACGGTTCCTTTTATTAATGGGTTTAATTGATGATGTGGAAAAATAAGGCTATGATAATATGTTGTGATTGAAACAGTTGAACCGATTCATGTGCCACTTTGTAATAATGTGTGTCTAATTGTAATCAAATTCCGTAGAATCTAAAATAATTAGAAAAAATGCTCTTTCACAATTTTCTTCTCCGGGTTATTGTTATTGTGTTTTGAATGGGTCTTCTCGGAGGTGGTTCAACCAATGGCGAGTCTCAGAACGTCACAGTATCGAATTAGGTCATGACACCTGTGCATGCCAAATTTCAACGAAATGTGAAGTTTCGTTCGACCTGTGGAGCGCGAACAAAATGTAAATATATATATATATATATATATATATATATATATATATATATATATATATATATATATATATATATATTTTTTTTTTAATAACATCGAAACTTGATACAAATTCCTTGTTTCCCAATTAAGGCTATGGATGAAAGATAGGATCGTTTGGACGGGGCACCACAAGGGCGATCTTACCACCCCATTTTGATTATTTAAAACTAATGATCTTCAACACCAGGACTGCGCCGTCTGTGACCATAATTTTCCGCCGTAGATAAAAGTATTTCAGTATAAACACACGAATGTTGATATCTTCCACTTTGAACTAAGTCTCTTGGGCAATGATTACTTCTTTCCATTAACAGCAGATGTGAAGTTCATCATTATACCAAATGCACAAATTAAATTAGTGATAGGCCTTTAATGTTATAATTAGGCCTATCGCTCTATTAATTAATGGTCGTGGCCAATTAGTACTTCATCCAAGCATTTTCTTCGAGGACTGTGGGAAACCAGGAAAAACTAAGTCAGGATGAAAATATAAAAATAAAATGTAAATATGAATTGAATACAGGCCTACATGTTTTTTTTGTTTTTTTAATAACATTGAAACTTGATACAAAATCTCTGTTCCTCAATTAAGGCTAAGGATGAAAGATAGGATCGTTCGGACGGGGCACCACAAGGGCGATCTTACCACCCCATTTTGTTTAGTTTAAAGTCTTTCAATTTCCGAACGTCCGGAACACATTATGACTGTTCCTGTGATATGTATCCAGACACAAAACACACGAATGTTGATTTCAAAAAACATACGTACCTGTAGTCACGGAAGGTCTTCTATCAAAAAATAATAATTTTAAAATTTCGATGAATATACATTATCCCAATCATCCTATTCATCCCGAAAATCCCAATTATCCTAATTAATATAATTATCCTAGTTATTATTATTCCCTAAAAATACCACAGCCTTAAACATATTCTCATAACTGTGATATTTGTGTAAAACATTTCAATCGACGACCACTTCTTTCGTGACAACAAGCATTTAGTTATTGTACACATACTTATCTCGTCGTTTCCTATACATTTATACCCACGAGTGATGAAGGTTCCGATCGACAGCGTCCCCCCTATCCCACAGCACTAACGCACGGGCGGTTCGAGCCGTCGCTAGTCATCATTAGTAAATTGAAGAAAGTCAGAGCTCCACAGGTGATCTATTGTTCCACTGTTTAACGAGTTTATTAACGACGACATATTACTGTTTATTGACGTTATAACGGGCGGTAACAATCGTGACCTACTCGGGACTCGAAGCCGCGCCTGTCTGGACAAATACGGCAGATTGTATTAGCATAGAGAAGTCATGTTTACCTTCTGTTTAAACATATCGTCACGGAAGATGGGCCGATAAAATAAACAGGCAGCTTCGGAATTGGTTTCAATTACTTAAACAATTTGTTGGGATATATTTAAAAAAAAACTGAACTTTGGTAAATGTACTATTTTATCGGCAAAAATTGATTAATATGGAGAAGAAATGAAAAGTCTGAACTACATCGTTTTGAAGTTGGATTTTTTAAACATTGCATGGTTTTGAAGTTGGATGTTTGAAAGTTTGAAGAAAAATTGTACGATGACTAACAAAAATACTATACTCAACTCAAAGAAATTATTGAATTAATTAATTAATAATCAATTATCTAAATCCCAGATAACCCGAGGTGTATTTCTGTTCGAATCAATCAGGATTAACTGGTTTATGCCGCGGTCTTGAATACAAGTTCATTACAGGTTCAAGTGGGTCCAGGTTTATCCGACACCAAATCCAGGGCAGCAACACCTGATACCCTATTTTTTACATATATTGGGTTCAACGACGCACTGTAATGATGATTACTGAGATTTATTGGCGTTGGATGAATGATTAATGAGATAATGGGATCATGAGGTGAAGATATTTCTGGGTAATGGGAAGGATAGTGGGAAGGAAGCGGTCGTGGCTTATATTGTTGTAATCATCCCGGCATTAGCCTAGAATACGGAGGGAAATCACAAGAAACCCTTGTAAAGATGGACGGTAGCGGGGATCGAACCGGGTCCGATATGCTCGCTACCTCCCGGGTCACATGAAGGAAGTGCGTTAACCACTCAGCTACATGTGCCGGTGATACCCTAGTCCACTATTTCCAAGGAAAGAAAAGATTGGTATACACCCACAAACTATGTTTTCTCACCCCCAAGTCATATCTCACACAGCCTCGATCACTTATCGCGTTTCCCCCTTGAACCATGCAGCGCTGACGAAATGGCGACCTGACCCTTGTGAATCTAACAGGCAGTGAGTGGCTCGTTACAGCCGTGTTATTCAACAGCTCCTAGTGGCCGTGATTGACGTGACAATGCGACGTGCACTGGAAGTAATGCAACGCGGCACGACAACAACAACAACAACAACAACAGCCAATGCAATAACTTTCACTCGGTCCCGCCTAGAGTCACGCTGTGTGGAGCTGATAGATGAATCTTGCTCATCTCTAGCCGCAGCCTGTTGCATGTTTCATCCCCCCCTCTCCCCCCCTCCTCCCCCCCCCCTTCCTGCTTCCTGTATACCAGGCTTCTTAAGCAGGAATAAATCATGGGTTTCCTGGAATGTGGAGCTGTTAAAAAAAAAAAAACATATAATCCTATAGATAATTGGATATAATCATTTTCCCAAATAGCCCTCTATGAAAAAAAAAAATATATATATATTTATATATATATATATATTTATATATATATATATATATATATATATATATATATATATATATATATATATATATATATATATATATATATATATATATATGTGATGTCTGAAGTTTTGTCTGATGTCAGAAGTATATATTTATATTTATATATATATATATATATATATTTTTTTTATATATATATGTATACATACATATATATATATATATATATATATATATATATATATATATATATATATATATATATATATATAATTTTTTTTTTAAATTTTTGTCCTCATTTGTTTCTTCAATTTTTCAAGAATAATACATTCTTATTCTTTATAAGTATTTTAGTCGTAATTTGAAAATCTCATAATGAATTTGTATGATGCATTTCATGATTTTATTATGAATCTTATGATATATCACATACCCTTAAAGCTCGAAAGCCCTTGAACAACTCCAACACACTCACAAGTCCAATGCATCCACAAGTCACTTATCAGCTGTATTTGGATGGAGTTAAACTATGTGTTAATTTCACGCATGCAGTAACCTTTTGTTTATTACTGAAAACATATAATCGCATACTTTAATTATTATTATTATTATTATTATCATAGCGCATTGTTGTAGCTAAACAACAAGCATACATCATTCGCTCTTGTTGCAAAAACCGTTTAGTAAAAAAAAAACTTTTTTTTTATATCAGAAATGACGTCATCAGATAATCACGTTCCTAAAATCTAAAACATTATAATCATATATTGAAGTGTTAGGTTAAAACTATTACTGTTGTAAATTGCGATATTTTCAACACCTCGTCGTTTATTAATCGTTACTCACTTATTTGTCGTAACAATGAAACGTTTAGAGATTACTAAAAAAGTTCAAGTGGCCAATTTTCATTATAATATGTATGATCCCCCAAATGACCCAGCTGTTAGTGGGGTTTATTCACGATAACATCACATGGTGTAACATTACACCATCATTCGATAGAATATAATGATCAGAAAAAAATATTATTAGATTCTTCAAAAAATAACTATCTATGTATAAGGCCCAGCAGTATTACCAAGGCCAGTTAGTATTTATCTGAGAGTTGGTGAAAACAAATAGCATAGGTAACCATGGTGATAACAAGTTTGAACTGTCAGATAAAGTCTAACTGGACTTGGTAATACCAGGCCTAAACAAAACAAATTTGATTATATTATTACTTGCATCCACGAAAGAAGATATAGTCGACTATAACTGAATAAATTGTGACAACTTTTGGTAATTTTACTATCCTGCTGCAAGTTTTCAACACTTTTGAAAGACGTATCTGCGTTTCCAATCGTGAACATCTTGCTTATAACTCGTAATATTATATAAACCTCACAGCTGTGGCGCGGCTTTATAGGAACTATAATGAATTGATAATATTGATATAATACGTTTTATTTTCAATTTGATGATTTAACATTGTGAAATATTTGACATATCATTTATATATATATATATATATATATATATATATATATATATATATATATATATATATATATATATAATAATTTACCGAAATATAATTAAAATTAATTTATACCCTACAAAGTTGGAAATATTGTGATTTATCAAAATTATTAAAAACTTAAATACAGTTATCAATTCAAAAATATAGCTAAGAAAATTTTGGTCACCATTAT
>OZ023337.1:32291037-32301037 GCA_964007535.1 Brachyptera risi
GTTGAACAGAACGGCAGTTGCCTGCTGCCCACGAGGGGCCAGGCGTGTCCCCCCAGCAAGTACAGGCCCTACGAGGGGACCTGCAACAATGTGAGACATCCGACCTGGGGGGCAAAGGGGGCCCCTTTTTTGAGACTCATCGAGCCGCAATACGACGATGGTAAGTCCTCAACACATCGTCCAAGACATCTCAAAGTACGGCTTGAAGCATAAGTAAAAGTCTCTTTCTGTTGTTTGATACCTGTCTGGTACTATGCAATATAACATGGTCGACTGGTTTGATCAGGTGGCTAAGAGACTTTTACTTCTGCTGCAAGCTATACATAAACCCTTGAATTAGATTTTAATGAAAAATTGTGATTTACAATGCAGCATATATAATTGTGACGACTACATTTCACTCAAGGATTGTCTGTTTTTTCTTTTGTTTTTGTTTTTGTTTGTCTGTTTGTTTGTAAGCACTCCACAGGTTGCAGGGTTTAACTGATCGACATGAAACTTTTTTTTTTGTACGCACAAACTCATCCAACTCAGAACTGTATGGTTTTTGGGATAAATCGGTTCGACCAATTTCGAGAAATATCATCTCAAAATTTCTATAAGCCTCATGAGATTAGGCTGGGCGAGAAAATTTGAAAAATAAAAGTTCTCCAAGAAAAGTAAAATTTTTCCCGAATGTGAACACAATAATAATACACATTATTACAATTATGAAATTCGGACTAGCCGTTATGAATAAAATAATTTGATAATTGTTTTTTATTCGACAAATGGATAGAAAATTATTGCGGAACCATTGCTGTGTTTCACTGCTTTCTGGATTCGATATTCACCGAATTTTTCATAGGATTCAAGGTGTGTAGAGTCTTCAATACCAAAGTCGATTAAGTGGCACAGATAAAACTACTTTAACGATGAGGTACCTTATTCAGATATCTCGCTCATCTTACAATGCATGTGTTGCGTTTGGCTAGTTCTGAATAATCTGAATGCGTGATAATTTCATAAATTCAAAATAGAACAATATAAAGTTTTGAAAATGATTCTTATAAAAATCAGTGACGTCGATCTGAACTCTCTGATTAGGTAATCATTTCATCTAAACCAATTAAAAATACATTCCAATTATCTTAATTTATTACCATGTAACTATAACAAATCAATCATTTATCGAGTTTTATTCAACACCTGTAATTAACCATCAATAAATCCATCAACTATTATAAAGTTAACTAATAGTTAGACTCGGTATCCGACAGTATTCATGAAAATCACCTGTGGCTATAAACAAGTGCTCCACTTCGAACGAAATGTCTTATTTCTCAAATAATCCACGTCGAGACAACGAACCCAACTAGTTTGATTATTTGACGCGTTGTGTTGTAAATCGGCCGGATGTGCTGTAACAAGATTGAACGAAAGCTGTTCGACTCGAAACAATGAGTTAACACACGACTGAGAGCACGCTATAAGGCGTCCCCAGCCTCCATAGGGCCAACAAGTCCCGCTAGGGGGATTCATAGGTTTACATGGAGATGTAGGAACTCATCCAATAGTGTATTATCATTTCGTATTCGTCATATTTATTCATAATAGGCTGCATATTCATCAATCATTCTTAAGCACATTCATACAGGTTTGCATTTTCTCTCTCTCTCTCTCTCTCTCTCTCTCCCTCTCTCTCTCTGTCTCTCTCTAATTATGGAATAGACTATCAAATTTAAATAGGTGTTTTACCAGGATATATATATATTTTTTTTTATATATATTGGGTTTTAACAACGCACTGTAATGATTACTAAGATCTATTGGCGTCGGATGAATGATTAATGAGATGATGGGATGATGAGATGAAGGTTTTTATGGGTAATGGGAAGGATAGTGGGAAGGAAGCGGTCGTGGCCTATATTGTAGGAACCATCCCGGCATTAGCCTAGACTACAGAGGGAAACCACGAAAAAACCCTGTAAAGATGGACGGTGGCGGGGATCGAACCGGATCCGATATGTCCCTTCACCTCCCGGGTAACACGAAGCAAGTGCGCCAACCACTCAGCTACTGTGCCGGTACCAGGATATATTTTTGATATTCTTTGTGTTGTGTCAATGGCGTGTTAAGATCGCCCTTGTGGTCCAAAAGATCCTACTTTCATCTATAGCCTCAATCGGGGAACAATGATTCTGTATCAAGTTGAGACGGTAATAAAGTAAATATTTCAAGTTGTAAACCTCGAATCTAGCGTAGGCTGCCATATGCTATAGGAAGTAGGCAGAATCGCTCCTTTTCTTCTACTACTTACACACCTTGCCTACGACCTAATAAGACAGCGATTCAGACAACTTTCCATTTACACGCACTTATATTATGAAGATGAGGACGATATGAATATCTGTTTCTATTTGACAATTACATCGGAAACAAGGAAACTTCACAATAATAATTCCATCCTGACTTGGTTTTTCGTGGTTTCCCACAGTCCGAAAAGCAAGTGCTTGGATGAAGTACTAATTGGCCACGACCTTTAATTAGTAAAGTGATAGGCTTAATTATAACAGTTTAGACCTATCACTCGTTTTTTTTTTCTTTTGTGTCATGATAATTTTGACATCTGCTATCTGAAAATGGAAAGAAGTGATCATTGTCCGAGAGACTTATTTCAAAGTGGAAGATATCAACATTCGTGTGTTTTGTTTACTCTTCATACCAATGCTGGTAATGTTCGGATATATCACAGAAACGGTTTTTGCTTATAATGTGTTCCGAACTTTTGGAAACTGAAATACTTTTATCTGCGGCAGAAAATTATGGTCACAGACAGCGCAGACCTGTTGTTGAAGTTCATTGGTTTTAAATAATTAAAATGGGGTGGTAAGATCGCCCTTGTGGTGCCCCGTCCAAACGATCCTACCTTTCATCCACAGCCTTAATTGGGGAACAATGATTTTGTATCAAGTTTCGATGTTATTAAAAAAAAAAAAAAAAAAATTAACAAGATTTCAAGTTTTTTTTATTTGTCAATTCAAGATCAACCAGAAAAGTTCACAATATTCCACAAAGCCAATAATAATAATAATAATAATGATAATGAGGGTGAAAAATTGAAAAATATTACAAATATCATGTCCTGAAAAGCCAACAATGAAATTGACAACTCGCAGTCTCCACCCCCATGACGTCACAAATCATACCACCCAATCAACAGGTCTATTAAAACTGTAGTCAAATTCAAATATCCAACCGGGGTATCTCCAAATTATCACAAATGATATAGATCCAACTGGCCTACTGGTGAAGCCACGCCTACTTCGAGTCGTCAATTATGTGAGGCTTGGTTGTGGGATTAATCAATATAAAATGTAATAATTAAAAATTGTGTATCATACATTGTACAAAAATAGTGAAAAATATAAGTTGTATTTTGCAAATTATCTATTTGCGAATATTAGCTAAATATACTTGACTAGTCATCTAATAATAATAGTAGTAAAATAATATCGTTTTTTCTGTCATTTAGATCCCTGTTATACAAGATGATTCAATATTTTGTTAGGACTTGCAGACATGTTTTCTACAATAAAATGCATTCAAATTTGTGATAATATAATAACTATCATGAGTATTGAATAAGAATATGTATACAATTATTGTAAGCGATAGAGAAGATAATTTAGAAGATATTATCGTCCACTTATCGCTATACAATGATAGACATCAATTGAAAGAAGTCTCTTTAACACAAAGCTCTTTGTAAATATCCACTCCTTATTGATATGACAATATACCTTCAATTTATATTCTTGAGAAATATTTGAAATCATTTGGATATCATAATTTCTCCGACTTGCCTTTCAACCTTTTGTATAACCACACAAACTTTACATACTATATTTCCACTCTCTATCTTCACTTTCAACTATAAACAAACGGAAACATTGCACCGATAATGATAATAATAATGATAATAATATACAAAGTAAATACCATTCGAATCAATTAAAGTCATTATACGTTACGTATACATATTTGTATTGTAAGATCATACGGTCCGTTGGAAGCCTATTAATAATAACACTTTCTAATCACTTTCTCTGCAGTGGAATTATATTTGGGAGGTTCATATAAAAGTACAGACAGGAATTTGTTTTGGTATTTATAGTTCTCGATGTGCATTTCATTATTGGAATTGGTACAATTAGTATTCAGATGGCTGTGAATAATAAAGTGTGGGTGATTATAAGCTCGGTGACCATGGTGATCAACAAAAAACAAACAATGCGATAATTAAAGTAGCATCAAAATAATCTTTGGAAGGAAACAAAAGGTTACAAATAAGCTGTTAACAATGTTACATTTTTAATATATGTAATTGTTGATAGATATACGTGTGATTTATTTGTCAACTTTTCACAAGTTACACTTTTCTCTACTGACAGCTATCTGCTATACTTTTGTCTGTCGAATAGCTAACTAAAGGTTTTTGATTTGTTATTAAAACGAGTTTTTGAGCGCTTTACACATAAAGCTGTCATCAACCCCACCGACAGCTACTATATATGGGGATACGGATGAGGAGTGATAATGGAGTATGACTAGTGAAAATACGTTTTACAGATACCCAAGCCTTGTGTGGGACTCGAACCCTAACTATACGGCTTCAGATTTCTACCGTTACTATGGTAACGATTAAGACTATCTGCACTAACACATGAAGTTGAGAGGAACCAACCCACAGCGTAACATTTCCAGTTTCAACATAACATATGAACGATCGCAGTGACTAATACGAGTAATCTTTCCACCTTTGTGTTCATAAAATTTGACCTAATTATAGCATTACTAACAAATATTGGCTCCGTCTTGATGTATTTGTTAATTCTGTACCTTGCACGGTTCAAGCTTTATGATCATTTATATCTGTGAAATCCCCCTGGCGGGAACATTCTGCCCTAAATAGAGACGAGACGCCCTAACAGCTATTCATAATTTTAGTTGATATATATTCTGTTGATGAAAACCAACAAAAATGAACTTATTATACCGTCAACTGTCAAATCAAGAAGGAAATATCAAGGAAGTGCACAGCACCCTTATCAAGACTGTCGCTTGAAGAAAGCGTTCCAGGTCTAGCTAGTTTCAATAAATCAGGACTTGCATTGGTTATTATACACTAGAAGAGCTAAATACCATGGTAACATGTCCATTTTCTGTGTATTTCCATTGTTGTTGGCATAAAATCCTAGCCCTGTTTATGAGGTGGGCTTCGAAATGTGATGAATTAATCAGTCTAGGAGGCCGTGAATTTTGTATTAGAATATATTGTCATTGTTTGTTGCATCTTTAGTGGAGATTGGCTAATCTAAGCCCAAGTATCTTGGAGCTAGATGGCCCTAGGACGTTATTTCAAGTGACGCCATAGCGATAAGGGTCCAGTGAATAACGCTTTTGAAATGAAGTAACACACACCACTTATACGGTCATTATTCCGATCTACCCACTGCTTACATATGCCAGTGTTACGCCGTCAAAGTGTGTAGCTATACGAAAGGAAAGCGGTGACCGTCAAAAGCATGTAAAGGACATTGAACAGAACCCGATGCAGCAGTTTCTCTCGGAAGAAAGGTCAAGATAACGCAGAGAGAGAAATGTTGTTCTGCACACATTTCCAATCGAAAGTCGGTAACTTTCAGATGGTCCTGTAATATTAGAGAAAAAAACAACATACACCTTTTCTTTATTGAACATGATAATTAATTAGGCAAAAGCGGAATATATGCGTTGTAAGATGAGAGATATGTATGTGTGTATAATGTAGTTAAAATTTACGCACATTGGTTTTGGGACTATTAAATCAAGTTGCATAGCACCTTCGTCTTCATTCAGTTCTGATTGATGGCTAACACACAGAACCGTTATTCAGGAGATCGGGGTTCGATTCCCGTCATGGTCGACCTTCCTGACAGGGTTTTTTCGTGGTTTCCCTCTGTTGTTCAGGTCAATACTGACATGGTTCCTTAACAACAGGCCACGACCGACTCCTTCCCACTATCCAAAAACACCTAATAAAATCTTCATCTCATCATCCCACCATCTCATATATCATTCACCGACGCCAATAGATCGTAGCCATCAGTATAGTGCGTCATTAAGAGTCCACGGGAGTCGATTTAGCGAAATATCAGTTTCTTGGTGATAACTTTTGAACGGTATGAGATATCAAAATTCTAATGAGCGAGAAACACAGATAATTATAATAGCTTCAAGATGATATGAGATATTACTATTCAAGTCATGTCGTATAACTGTCAAGAGTATACAGCTAAAAAAACACATTTTTTAGCTGTATACTCTCGACAGTTATGCAACATGACTTGAATAGTTGAATCTTATATCATCTTGAAGCTATTATAATTATCTGTGTTTCTCGCTCATTAGAATTTTGATATCTCATACCGTTCAAAAGTTATCACCAAGAAACTGATATTTCGCTAAATCGACTCCCATGGACTCGTGAATCCGATTTAAAAAAATTGAGCTCTAATTTTAAAAGTACTCATTTTTTTTTTTTAATCTTTGAATGTTGGATCAATTCAATATTTTTCAAATAACTTCTATGAGAATCAGTAATATTCAAATGACATCACGATTTTATGAATGGTTATATTATTAATTGACAAAATAATTCGATATTCTTTCATAAATCTTACCATTTGTGGCTCTATTTATCCCCTGTGTTGACACTAACTGGGTTTCATTGATGATAACTTCACATGTAAACATAATTAAAAATAAACCATCACAAATAACCATATTTAAATTCAGTATTGTTCCACTTTTGAGTCATCATTGTATTATTAATAATGCAAATATCCACATACCTGCTACATTGGTCGACGGTTCCGATCGTCCGTCTCCCCCACGTGCCAGCATCACCGCGCTGGTGTTCCGACCTGGCATGTCGACATGTGCCACATATCATGTCGTTCTGCGCAATGTCAATATGTCGTGCTGCGCAGATCACATGTTCACGCTACAACAATTCCTGTGGCTAAAACACGCAGGACCGGCACAGCGCCCTTGCTTCATGTGACCCGGGAGGTGAAGGGACATATCGGACCCGGTTCGATCCCCGCCACCGTCCATCTTTACATGGGTTTTTCGTGGTTTCCCTCTGTAGTCTAGAATGATGCTGGGATGGTTTCCACAATATAGACCACGACCGCTTCCTTCCCACTATCCTTCCCACTACCCATAAAAACCTTCATCCCATCATCTCATTAATCATTCATCCGACGCCAATAGATCTTAGTAATCATTACAGTGCGTCGTTAAAACCCAATATAGAAAAAACACGCAGGAACAGCGACAAGAGGATCCTAGAGGACTTGACGAACATTTTTTTTTTTCATAACATCGAAACTTGATACAAAATCATTGTTCCTCAATTAAGGTAAAGGATGAAAGATAGGATCGTTTGGACGGGGCACCACAAGTCAGGATGGTCGACCACGGCAAGAACATTGATGATGATTATTGTTTGCTCAACGACCCCACCAACAGCTAGGTTATACGGGGGTACGAATGAGCAGATGATTATGAAATTATGAATGAATTATAAATCAAAGGACATTTACAAAAACCATGCCTTATGCGGGACTCGAACCCACGTTCAACGGTAACTGAATAACGGAGGGTGGATACGGGCGAGGGGTGATCAATTAAAAAAATCAGAAAAAAAATAACGAGAATGAAAACAAAATCAAGCGAATAAAAAAAAATCACGAAAATAAAAAAAATCAAGAATCAATATATATATATATATATATATATATATATATATATATATATATATATATATATATGTATATATATATATATATATATATATATATATATATATATATATATATATATATATATATATATATACATATATATGAATAATTTTTTAACAAATAGATTGAGAGAAAGAAATAAACGTACTGTGTACGTGCGTTTATAACCTTGCACCTTTAAACGTGTATATAAAACGTATAAGAAGAGTTTGCCAAGTAAAAGTGCAAGTGCAACAGGTATTAAATGGAATTTACTTTCTTCTTTCTTACAATTATGACAGGTAACTAAAACCAGTACCGTCTTTTTATGACAAGTAACTAAAAACAGTACCGTCTTCAGTCACGGTCAATGCCAACCTGTCAGCAAGAAACCAACTGCCCGGGACACCTGATCGGTCTGGAAGAGACACCCGAGCTACACGAGTGAATATGTAATCTGCTAGGCAATGATGTGGAACAAGTCGGGACAGACGCTCGGTCATGAGACGGGCGACCGTGTTAATAAGAAGATTACTCTCTATAATTTATAGTTTGATAATAAATAAAGTTTTCATTCATTTCATTGTTTTTAAGATGATTTTCATGATTATTTTAGTTATTAGTGTAGAAGTAATGTATCTTCATTTTATTGTCAAGTTGGTATTGAGACAAAAGTCTCTAACCTTTCTCTTCTTCAGCATGAAATGCAATTACAATAATTGATCAATGCATTTGAAAATAATGGAATTTGAAGATATTTGAATTGGATTTGAAACTTTACACGAAGTCTTTGTTACTCAATTGGGACTGGGAATGGGCAGGGGCACCACAAAGGCAATCTTACCGCTCAAAATGAACTAATTCATAGCATAGAGTAATGAGGTTTTTAAAAATTCATTTAGGCAACATGCATGCATTCTAATGTAATTTTAGCCGACATAAAACGAAAGATATTTTTAATATATGATAAGGCTATATATATATGATATATGATATATAATATGATATATTTAATATATGATTAAAATATGTTAAGGCAGCCTGATATGTCTTTGAAAATTACGGTTGTACTTAAAATGGCGTTGAAAATATGTCAATCATTTAAGATATGTTGATTCGATTGAAACACGTGCTTTTGAGACTATAAATCTTGATTGATACCGACTGTAACGGCCCATGGGATAAAGCCGGGAGACTCTCCTGCCTTATGACGTGTCGTGAGGTAGTACACAATTGCATGCAAAACCGTGCCAAGCTCTTGTTGACAAAAGGTATATCTTGATAATCAGTTTACATTGAAAATTTGAAAAAAGAACCTATCTACTGAATTTGCGTTGCTATGGTTACCATACAGAAGTTGCCTAACGAACTCGTGTCACTCGGTTCCGGCTCATCTGTCCTGCATTTGAGTCAATTCATTAAACTCACCGTCTCTTTCTTACCGGCCTGAGGTTCCGGTCGACCGTCCCCCCTATCCCATACCACTAACACACGGGTGGTTCGAGCCTTCATCTCTCTTGAGTAACTTGTATCCACGAGAGATGAAGGCTCCGAGCGACCGTCCCCCCTATCATACACCATTACCGCACGGGTGGTTCGAGCCGGCATCTCGCGGGATCGCACAGTTTTGTGATGTCATTGAATTGGAAATCATGTCTCGTGATTGCTTATTATAGAAAGCGAACAATTAAACCGTTCTTGAATAAAACCGGTGAATTTCGAGTGTTTTGAGTTGATACGTAATGTCAAGCTGATTGGTTGAAACGGTTTTAGTAGAGATGAAAGAGCGATAAATAGAGATGTGGTCCATTCAGTATAGAAATACATAGTAGATTAGTTAAAGGCAATTAAAACACATTACAATTACAGAACATCGCATGGCAAAAGAGTACAAGGTAAAATTGTGAAGAGGGAAGTTTGCTTTTTTAAACAGAACCGGAAGGGAGTGGAATTATTTGGATGGCACACTATTTTATGAAAATGGAGAAGAGATGGAATTTAAGAAGTGTGGAGAAAGATTAGAGAGAAGGATTGAAGATTGGTCTGCATAATTCATTATTTTCATTTTATTCTATTTTCATTATTCTCATCTGTTCCATTTTTCATTATGTTTAATTGGTTTTATTTAGTCTTGAGTTTATATTGTTCATATTTCATCCTTAATCTACCACGTGTTCCAAACTACTTGT
>OZ023337.1:32303537-32348537 GCA_964007535.1 Brachyptera risi
TCAATGACTGATAAACGTCATTGAAAACAAATATCATTGTTCACAAATACTTTGAGTCTGAGTTTTTACAATATTTTTATTTGAAAAAAAAAAATATCATTCATTTGAATAGTTTTGTACAATGTTATATAGTGTTTTTCGCTCATGAAATAACCACATAGCCTGAAACAGGCTTGTCTGGGGTGTACACAAATCACAAAGTAAATATACAGTACATGTGAGACATATTCATATTATATAGAATAAAATATTAGAAAAAGTATCATGAATGGTAAAAAGAACAGTTTAATAATATTATAATAAATATATTACAATAAATTTGTTAAGATTTTAATCGTTAACAAGTATCTAGTCGTGAAGGTCGATAAAGCAGTTTTCCCACGAATCTCTCCACTTACCTCCATCCTGTTGCTCGGACCACGCCCGCGCCGGGTCTCGAACCCGGCTCACTCGCACAGTCCGGTTCTGTCCGCGACCGGGCCTCGAACCCACGGTCCGGTCCGCGAGGAACGAAAATGAAAGGCTGTTTAGAGGGGAAAAACACAGCTTCCACAAGACCTTGACCTCAATCATACCAACATCTGAACACAGCGCGGTGTGCTCTCGGCGCTGACCTCACGAGCGACCGTTCTCTGCCGTCTGACAGCGCTGGCGGTCGGGTGTTCCGAGAGGTCAGTGCGTGGCGGTAAATCACATTCACAAGAAATATTAACTTACTATTTGAGAACGAGTTTGAAAGAGAAAGGGGTGGTTTATACACACACACACACACACACATACACACACACACATACACATGCATATGTATATATATATATATATATATATATATATATATATATATATATATATATATATATATATATATATATATATATATATATATATATATATATATATATATATATATATATATATATATATATATATATATATATATATATACTGGGTTTTAACGACGCACTGTACTGATGACTACGATCTATTGGCGTCGGTGGACGGATGATGGGATGAAGGGTATTTTATCAGGTGTTTTGGATGGTGAGATGGAGTCGGTCGTGGCCTACTGTTGAGGAACCATCCCAGTATTGACCTGAACGACAGAGGGAAACCACGAAAAGCCCCTGTCAGGATGGTCGACCATGGCGGGAATCGAACCCCGGTCTTCTGAATGACGTTTCAGTGTGTTACCACTCGCCACGCGTCTCGGTATATATATATATATATATATATATATATATATATATATATATATATATATATATATATATATATATATATATATATATATATATATATATATATATATACTCACACATATATACTCATTGTTGTTTCATTGCAAAAAGAATTAGCCTGATTGGTCCTACCGTTTACCCACCATGTGTTGGGAGCTAAAGACCTGTATTGGCGCTTTTTGTCCTGTTTTGACCGTTCCCTGCAGGTTTTACTCATGAGTCGTCAGATGTAAAGTAGCCTCTTGTATGCCACGCAAAACTAAATATATGCCCGAGTATTTTTCCACTCTTATCTTCATCCGTTTCCTCCGTTCAGCTTTCTGCCAGCACAAAGCCGCGTTTTGATTATTATCTTTCTTTCGTTATCTTACATGTCTGTCTCACTCCGCGCCTTCTAATTGTAGATCACCTCCCAATCTGATGATTAATCTCCACACAAGAAATAATACGCGAAACAAAGGTTTTAATAATACCCATCATTCATTACACTTGTTATGCTCATTAAACGAGAATTATAAATAATTTCAAATTTCAATTTTTATGCAAAAACCGAAAAGTGATGAATAAATTAGTTGATTCTCTAGAGGATGGTCTAATTGGTCAGATTCAATTAACTCACATCCAGTAACAGGGTGTTAATGAAACCGTGACTGTTGCCACGGTAACAGGTCTACCATACAAATAGAAACCAAATAAACATGTAATGTTGTTACAATAGTATTGGCTTCAATTATTTTATTATATTGGGTTCTAACGACGGACTTTACTGATGGCTACGATCTATTGGCGTCGGTGGATGATGAATGAGATGACGGGATGATGAGATGGAAGGTTATCTTATCAAGTGTTTTTTGATAGTGGGAAGGAGTCGGTCGTGTCCTGTTGTTAAGTAACCATCCCAGTATCAACCTGAATGACAGAGGAAACCACGATGCACCCCTGTCAGGATGGTCGACCATGGCGGGAATCGAACCCCGGTCTCCCAAATGACGGTTCAGTGTGTTACCACTAGGCCACGCGTCTCGATTTGGCTTCAA
The DNA here is from genome assembly GCA_964007535.1 of Brachyptera risi. NCBI lineage: Eukaryota > Metazoa > Arthropoda > Insecta > Plecoptera > Taeniopterygidae > Brachyptera > Brachyptera risi. The sequence continues at coordinate 32,305,813 of OZ023337.1, forward strand.
TTCGACACTGAAAGTAACAATAGTAACGCTTCTGAATGCCAATATGGCCGACGAAAGATTGTTAATAAACTGTCAACAATGTAACATTTTGATTAGATGTCATTGTTGAGAGATGCGCGCACTTTATTCTGTAACTTTTCACAAGTTCTACAGTTTACCACTAACAGCTTGTCGGCATCTTTGTCTGTCGAAAACGTAAAGAACTTGGAGAATTTTTTTTACATGTCACAGCCTTCTGAACAGTAGAAACTTGACATGTCACAGCCTTCTAAGCGGTAGGAACTTGACATGTCACAGCCTTCTAAGCGGTAGGAACTTGACATGTCACAGCCTTCTAAGCGGTAGGAACTTGACATGTCACAGCCTTCTAAGCGGTAGGAACTTGACATGTCACAGCCTTCTAAGCGGTAGGAACTTGACATGTCACAGCCTTCTAAGCGGTAGGAACTTGACATGTCACAGCCTTCTAAGCGGTAGGAACTTGACATGTCACAGCCTTCTAAACGGTAGGAACTTGACATGTCACAGCCTTGTAGTTACCACCATTCTGCTGTTAGGAAGACACACACAACCAGTTTACTGTACAAGTGAACATCACATATAAAGTCCTGGTTTTTTAACTAGATAAATGAGTATAAATAAACAAACTAGAGGATATATATATATATATATATATATATATATATATATATATATATATATATATATATATATATATATATGTATAGAATATCATGACAGGGAGTTGTCACATTTGTTTCTATAATATCCAAAAATTCATACTGGAAATTTATCATGATTATTTTCAGTTTCTCTCCAATTTACTTGTGTACAATTTGTCCAGTTTTTGTCTTCTTTGTCGAATTTGTTCAAATACTGTATCTGAAGTAAACACTATAAAAACAACGTGATAATCTGTTTCACTCGTGGTTATGCAAGCGCTACCTCACCAAGTGCAACACAATGGTGTACATTGCAAACAAATCCGCAACAAAAGAAAAAAGAAGAGAAACCGATCTGTGAAGCAACACGTTGTAACAGTATGCAGATCGCGGCTGCCAGTGGGTTATGTCACGTGACACGGTCCAACAGGTCCGTCCACAACTACTGTGCTGCGAAACACCGACATGCATCGCAATGCACCTATATATATATATATATATATATATATATATATATATATATATATATATATATATATATATATATATATATATATATATATATATATACATATATATATATATATATATATATATATATATATATATATATATATATACATATATATATATATATATATATATATATATATATATATATATATATATATATATATATATATATATATATATATATAAACATGTACGTTTTTGTTTTATAATGAAAAAACTTCTGAAAAACATCGAAATAGATCACTAAAACCTATTTCACTATATATATATGAAAGTAAATAATGATTTAAACATTCCAGTATAATTACATACTATAATACTGTAAGATTATGCGAATGCAAGAAGGCTCACGATACCAGCTGTGAGGCCGAGGTGTGATGAGTGCAACACGCAACATGCAACATGCAGCGTGGGCTACCAGCAAGTGGATTGCAGCAACAAGTGCATTCTGTCAGAAATAATGTTTTATTAATAACATTATCTCATTGTTATATAAGACTGCGATGAAAACAAAGTGAGATGTGAGATAATCCACTCAACTCAGACAAAACTGGAACTATGTAATTTTCCTTTCTTCATTTATTTATCCATTTATTAAATCCAAAGATTTGCACAGTGTACAAATATAGGAAATATAAAAACTTACAACTAGATATAAAAATGAGTAGATAGAAGAATATGATTAAAAAAGATATTATATATTATTATTATTATTATTATTATTATTATCTGCCACCTGAAAACTTGACAAAGATAGAGAAGGTGAAGCATTGGTTAATATAAGCACCATAAAATAATTAAATGATGAGATATAAAATTAAAAAATTAATAAATCAATAAATTATTATGTTGAAGTCATAGGTTAGGCTTGCGTGTATATTTTGTACAAGTTAATATTCGTTCTTGTTACATTTAATTTTATTTTTATTGTAGCTATGTGATGTGAGTTCGCTAGTTAAACGTGACTTTAAGATACTATTCAATTATGTGAAAAAAGACTAGTATTATCTTTGAAGAGAGTATTATTGAGTACTTTATTCCACAGTTAAACCCTCAATGAGTTTTGTGAACACTCAAGAGTAAAAAATGTATTTTGTAATAATGTATATTCATTGGATTAAAAAAATAATCATTATTATTAAAACTCGCAAAATGTTATCTATAATTTCGAAGAATTGATGAAGGAAATTTTCTTGGTGCAAGAGTGGCTTTTCAAACGCTTTCTCATAATTTTATGAAATCATATAACAATTCTAATCATATACAATAATAAAATAATAATTTAATAGTATTTACGATCTTACGGCGATCTTCTCAAATTCTTCTCTAATCCTCTCTATAAAACGCTTCTTGGTAGCTTCAAATATGATTAAATCTAAATATAATCAATTTCTATTTTAATTTGATAATCTATATTTCCCATTCATTTACATATTTATTATTAGTGCTCAATTTTTTTAAATTTTATCACCTTCATTTTATTACTTATTTTTACTTTTGGAAATTACGATTTTAAATTTATGGACATCTGAATCTTCCTGGTCAATTATCTTCGGGATAAAAAGCTGCCATCAATGAATAATATTCTCTCCTTCGTTGATGATTAGTATATAAAAAGTTCATTATATATATGTATCTTTATTCAATACTCTGTCTTACATTATAAGATTGTAAAATCATAGAATAAAAATCAATTGATTAAAATATAAAAAAATATCGATAACAACATTTTAGAGAATAACAAAATGAATATAATTTGATCAAGTTTGAATAAGAAAATGTAGAAAAAAGAAATAATTAAATGATGATAACGAAATCATACAAAAATTAAAAAGGAGAAAAAATGAAAAATAGTATACAATGGAAACAAAATTGGAAATCAAAGCTGAAGACTATAAAGATGATGTCGTAAACTTTGTAGAGATCCTCGAAGGGCGAGTAAAACTATGCTATAAATGAATTTGTTGTTGAGTCTGAATTTTTCACAAAATTTTACAAAGAAATTGTGAATTGTGCCTCGAGCCCCTACCAATAACCCTAAAACTTCTATTCTCTGCAGACGGTATTTTTCTTTGAAATAAGGTATGGTAGGCTCATATATTATATTAATATATATATATTATATTATCATATTAATATATATATATATACATATTATATTAATATATTAATATATATTAATAGAGATTTGAAAATATAAATCACAGTCAACGTTTTTTATACAGTAATTGTTACAGAAGAAGAGTTCATAGTGGATGTCCAGCAAGCTTAAATCTGCAAATCTGCTTTATTACTCTGTTGGTTGTACACTGACCTACCTACCTATAGCAAGAAGGCCCTAACTATACATTTTTCAACTCACACAAATACAAAAATCGTTGTATAAGTGGTTCCAAAAAGAAAGGTAACCAACTTAATATATAATAATTTTTATTATGTGATTAATTATTATTTGATTGATTAATTTGATTATTTGATGCGGTATAAATGAAAGAGTGAAGTATAGGCATATAAAAATCTAGAATGAAAAATATTCTGTCAGCTCAATCTACATCTACAGACCTTGGATTACTTCGATTTGATTTATGAAAAAAATGCATTATAAATGCATTTTATTCGTTATTTCTCATCCTATTGTTGAGCAAATCACTGAAAGTGCTCAAGATATTTTTATATATATATTCAGTGAAAATTTAAAAGCTTTTGAAAATTTTAATTTTTCAATTTTTTGCCCTTCGGGTTATTCTTAAGGGGATTTTTTAATATTTCCGATTTTTTTCCGGGAAAAACCGCTCGACCAATTTTGTCAAACCTATTTTGTTGTAGTCACCAATATATACGGAAAAAGTTTCAAGACGATTCTTTTTTTTCCTAACCTGTATACCGCTTACAAAATTACAAACAAACAAACAAACAAACAAACAACAAAATAAAAACGAAGCCCAAATTTGGTCTGTATATGGAATGGAAATCTTCGCTACGCTCATCTGATAAAACCCACATGAGTCAAGGGGGGGGGGGGGGGGGGGGGAAGGCGCCATCGTAAAAATACATCAATTAAAGCCATATTGTTGACAACAATGCTCGTGGACGATATATCGTCCTCACCGATTCTAATGTTCGATTGTCTTGTTTTGTTGCAGGAATCAGTTTGCCCCGTCAAGCCGAAGGCTCCCATCAGTTGCCCACGTCTAGTGGGGTCGTCAGGGCGATACAGACGTCGAGGTCAGGGCAAGGTCGACCCCATGAGCACGTGACCAGTCTTGTCGGAGTCTGGGGCGAGATGATACTTCGAGATATATCGCAAACTGTCAACTCAGGTGAGAAATCGATAGTCGAAAACAGATTTCAAAGATATTTTATTTATTTATATTGGGTTTAATGACGTACACTACTGTTGACTATACGATCTATTGGCGTCGGCGGATGATGAATGAGATGATGGGATGATGAGATGAAGGGTTATTATATTAGGTGTTTTGGATAGTGGGAAGGAGTCGGTCGTGGCCTGTTGTTGAGGAACTATCCCAGTATTGACCTGAACGACAGAGGGAAACCACGATGCACCTCTGTCAGGATGGTCGACCATGGCGGGAATCGAGCCCCGGTCTCCTGAATGACAGTGATTTCAGAGATAGAATGTAGGCCTACACTTGTGGTCACATGAAATGTTTCCAACGAAATTAAAATAAGAATTTGAATAAAATCAACGCATTTTTCACATATTTTATATTTCACATGTTCTACATATTCTATAATTTGATGTCATGAATATGATGCCAATGTGTCGAACGAGAACTCACTTGATTATAATAATATTGTCATTGGTCTTTATGAATAAAAAACACAGTTTAATTTTGTATATATTCTTCCAGATAAGATACCGACTACTTGGTCGCCCTGAATACTACTGACTCAACTGATTTGATTGGAATATTTTAAATATACTATATTGCACATTTTCTCCATTTATTTTGATCTGTTTTCACTTTTTATCTTTCATTTAATTATGTTCAATTCCAATTTGCTTCAATTAATAGGTTATCCAAATGCTGTGAAGTCAAACTGTTAATCATCAATAAACATCAAAATAAAATGGATGAATAATTTTAGAAGAAATATACGTTAATTAGGTTTTTTAAAATGTATATAAAACGTTTAATTTAATGAAACTTGTTTTTACTAGTTCAATAAGAAAAATCAAGTTTTTGAGTATTTTTTAATTGAGAAGTTGGTTACCCTGGCTGGCCATGACATATTCTAACAGGTGTCACGGGGTTGGATGGTTGTGCAAATATTAATTACGTTTTTTCACCAGTTTTAATTGTCAAACTATTTGCTTTAGTTTGAAATAGGTCTGCATTACCAAATGAAACAGGTTTGGTAACCGGACTAGTTTCATAATACACGATTTCTTTCAAACTATTTGAGGAGTTTTTTGACAAAAACTATAATTATGTGCTTATACATGCCGTTGCAGCATTTTTGTTTTTTCTCAAAATACCTGAGCCTACATGGTTGTTGACAATTACGTGATTATTTTTTGGTTTCACATTTTGGATTTCATTGGGAAACAATGATTTTGAATCAAGTTTCGATGTTTAATAAATACAAAGTTAAGTGATATCCCATTTTTTCATTTCAGTATGAATTTATTCCATTTTTTCTCGTTCTTTCATTTTTTCTGGATTCATCATATTTTTCTCAAAAATTTACTTGTAGTTTTCTCCATTTTTCGATCATAATAATACTCTTCTATTTTTCTTCCTTTTTTTCTCTTTTTTCTTCTTTTTTCTTGGTTTTTCAATTTTTCTAGATTTATCATATTTTTCCCCATAATTTACTTGTTGTTTCCTCCATTTTTCAATCATAATAATACTCTTCTATTTTACTTCATTTTTTTCATTTTTTTCATTTTTTTCCCCGTTTTAATTTTTCTAGTTTTCTCCATTTTTCGATCATAATAATACTCTTCTATTCTACTTCATTTTTTTTCTTTTGTTTTCATTTTTTTTTCGTTTTTTCAATTTTTCTAGATGTATCATATTTTTCTCCATAATTTACTTGTAGTTTTCTCTCCATTTTTCGATGGTAATATTACTCTCCTATTTTACTCCATTTTTTAAAAAAATTTTAAATTTTTTTCTCAAACTCATTCACAAAATTTCAAACAATGCATATTTGTTGTTATTATTTTCCCCCGGAGCGTCAAGCCGCGGACTGAACGCTTGTTACCGATCTTGTCCTCAGATACCGTGAAATGTTGCTCACATCAGCACCCAGAGTGCGACACCGAGACCGACGCGACCGAGTGTCTGGAGTACATGCGTTCGGCGCCCGTCACCGACGACAAGTGCAACTTCAGTGAGTCTAATTCTTCCTTCAACCAATTATCTCTGTTCTTCGAGACACTATATTTAAAGAGGGTTTCAGCCAAATTAATTTAATTACATTATGCTTATTTATATCGTTACAGCATTTGTTTCATCTCGATATACCTAAAACTGCATTACTGTAGACCACTACCTGATTATTCCTTCAATTTTTGTTTCAAAATTCATTGGGGAAAAATGGTTTTGTATCAAATTTTGATGTTAATAAAGAATGAGATAAGGTTGCTTCTCAATTTTTTCATCTTTGTGTACACTTATTCATCTTCACAGATTTTTTATAGTTCTATAAAATACAGTTACATATATGAAAATATAGTTATCTAGATAGTTATAAGTAAAAGCAAAGGACAAACTAGTATTCATAAATATAAAATAATGGAATAGAGAATGAAATGAATATCGTCCCTATATATGAAGATTGTGAGTAATTAATATGTACATTGCTTGGGTAATGATTGTGTATCAAGTTTCAATGTCAATAAGAAGAAACTAAAGTTGAACTCAATATATTTGTTTCCAGAACGTCGCGAACAAATGAATGCCGCAACCTCCTCTCTTGACGGATCCGACCTGTACGGTTCGACCGACGAAACCATCCAATCGCTCCGCTCATACGACGGCGGTTACGTCAACATCAACGCCTGTCCTCGTTGCAACGAGAAGGCCGGGCTCGGTTTCCTGTACAAGACGTTGTTGCGGGAACACAACCGCGTCGCGGCACGATTGGCTAAACTCAACGAGCACTGGGACGACGAGGTTTTGTTCCAAGAAGCGAGGAGGATTGTGATCGCCGAGGTTCAGCACGTCACGTATAGTGAGTTGCTGCCGACGGTCCTAGGAGAGGTCAGTGTTTACCATATGCGGTTATACGAGCATGTCGACTTTGAGTTGGGAGAATATTTGTTTTTAGTATTTTTTTTTAACTAGGAAAACGCTATATACGTGTTGTTAGACGAGCAGAAAGTAATAGTGGGTCGACTTCATTGCCAAACTTTTGCCTAAATTCGACAATTGGGTAACATTTTAGTTATAAATGGGTAAAAACGGCTTTGAGTCGTACCAATTTAGCACATTTCATGTTTTTTCTTCGGAATGGCTGACCCGATCGAGCTGAGTATATCCAGAAATGTGTATCAAGATGTTATTCAGCTTCACACAGAATTTCAATTTTTTTGAAAATAAAAATTTCTAATTTTTTTCCGCCGTGTTATTCTAACGGGTATTTTTGAAATTTCTAAAATTCATAAAAATAAAAGTTACCACCCGATAATGCCACAAAACTATACAGATCTAAGCTAGATGAGGAACCATAATGAAAAAAAGTTTGAAGTTGATAGCTGTAGCCGTTTGACCTGTGGAGAACCGACAAAAAAACATAGACAAAAAAAAAAAAAAACATAAAAACGAACACCAATTTTTTTCAGTATGTCAAATTGAATCCTCGCTAAAGCTTGTCTAATAATCGTAATTTTGAGAATTTAAGGAATGATGTAACATCAAGTTCTTGATGTTCAAAGGACATCATGAAAAAATATAAAAGTGAATATAATCAAAATGAAAATGGGAAAAAGTCAATATAGTAAATATATTAATATAATGAATAATGTACAGAAATATATTGAATACAAAAATTGGAGGGCATCATGACTCTGAAACTGGATTCTAATGAATAATGAATAATGACAATATTCATTTACCCAATTTTGGAGAAAACTAGAAATCATCATCTCAATGTCGGAAATTAAAATTGATTTTTTTGTTGATTTTTAAATTTTTTTTATTACCTCGAGTTTGACACAGGCATTGTCGATTCTGTATAGGAACATAAACAGAATCGAGTAATGTCCACGTCACGACTCAAAAAAAGGGCCAGGTCCGTCTGAAATAATATGTGGCTCTATTATAATCATTATTCAATACATCAACGTATTTTTTTTACTTTAAAAAACCACAGTAGTTCCTCAATCTATATCCTAGATGTCAGCACAATTCCTATGTCGATATAACTCACTGTTGTCGAGATATAAAATCCAACTAACCAGAAAGTGTGAAACGCATTCGTGCGTCGAGAGTCGGTCTGCTCGACGGTGCATGGATGCATGCACATGTCCACGGCTGTCAAGTGGTTAACCAACGACTGATGAACGAAGCCTAACGACGTGTATTGTTTGCTTCCAGGCGATGGTTGAGGGAACGGAGCTGAAGCTACGGGACCAGGGATATTACACGAGCTACTCCAGCTCCAACCAAGCGGGAACGTTCAACAGCGTTGCAACGCTCGCTCTTCAAGTCTTCCTCTCAATGATTCCAGCCGAACTGGTAAGCTCTCTCGGTCTAGACGCTACGAGAAACAATCATCTTATTCATGACTTTCATTCACATTCATGACTACACATTTTCTAAATTTGTGCAACCAATTTGTTTCTGTAGCATCATCTTCTTCACATTCCATTATATTTCATTCATAATGCATTCTTCAACCATCAATTTATCATTTAAAATTTAAAAAAAAATGCCACCAGATGTGAGTCCATAGCTGTAAATAAACATAAATAAATAAATGAATAGTAAAAATAACAGCTTGGGCCTGATTCATAGTAATATGGTAGGCTGGTTTTTCCCGCCCCGGTAAGTTACGTGAACCAGTCAGAAAATTCACGGAAAGCTTCTGACTGGTTCACATGATTTACTGGGATGTAAAACCATACCTCCGTGTTACTATAATAATAACAATAATAATAATAATATTGTATTAATTTTTCACACATCCACATGGACAAATCAAGTTCACATTTTCCACAAAGCCTGAAACAAGGCTTATATTTCTGTGGATTAAGAAAGTAAATACCAATTACGTATATAAATAACATGATGCATAAATTAGAAAATCATCATTTTTCAATACTAACAATGTTCACACTATTAACAAAAGTTAATAACAAAGTTGAGTCTTTTATTCAACCAATAAAAGGGCATAAATAAAAACCAAATAATTGGGCTTTGGTAATACAAATGTTTCCTAACATATTTATTGATAAACACAACAGCTAGTGAATACAGTATGCCCACAATACAATACAATGAAAATATACAAATGAATCTTTGGGCGGCCGAACGCAACATATCTCCGTGTCTTGACCTAACCCGACCGTGTCTCTCAGGTGACTAACGCCACAGACAGCCACAAGGACCTGATCCACACGCTGCTGTCGACTCCGGCTCTGGAGCCCAGCCTCCACGTCGCAACCCGGCTCCGACGGAACTGGGACGCGAGCGCTCTCCTCCTCCACACGGCGCGAGACCACGGCGTGACGGGCTACCGCCGGTATCTACGGCAGTGCTCCAGCAACGTGGCCAACTTCACGCAGCTCAGAGATACGATGGACAGCGACCGAGTGCAGAGCCTAGAGACGTTATACACGTAAGACGCAATCAAGTTGCGCTTGAGCACGGATTAGTTATAGAGAAAAAAGAATAGAATGTTGTATTTTATATACATTCCATTGTACGATGTATGTAATACAGGTTGGTCATTAAAACCAATGCCATAATAATACCAGATACAGTAATAATATTGTATGTAGAGTTACATCTTCAGCAAATAATTGGAAACAATATAGATTGACTTAATTACATTCAAATGTTTACATTTTATTTGTAGAATGAACTATTGATTGATTTAAACTTCAATTTGTGAAATACCAACTTCTTTAATCTTGTCTGCTAGAGATTCAATGATGAATGTTAATTGTAATAAAATTACAAATTCAGGGCTAAGATCTCATTCGATGAGTCTCAATTAAACAGTAATTTAGTTAGTGTTAGGGTTAAGGCGCGTCGACAGCGAGGTCATTTTGAGCCCACGTTCATGTTTGTATACATTGCCGTGGTTGTCAACATTTTTGAATGTTTTAAGCATATGGAAGGAGCGGGGAAGAAATAAGGAAATAAGAGAAGATGATATAAAATAACATAAAAGAAGACGATAGATGAGGAGAAAAGCGACAAGTAAAATGAACAGAATTTCAACATTCCGTTTGTTCTGTTTTTCCAGTGAGTTGGCGGACGTGGACCTAATGGCCGGAGCGATCCTGGAAACGCCCGCGAGCGGAGCTATCGTCGGCATGACGACCGCTTGCCTCTTGACGCAGCAGTTCATCAAGACACGAAACAGCGACCGCTTCTGGTACGAGAACGACATCCCACCGTCGTCGTTCAACCGAGGTGAGACGTCGTGATTATATCGCTCGCACAACCATTTCTTATAATAATTTTTTTTTTTTTTTTTTTTTTTTATTAGATTCAAATAACACATACGTACAAGATTAATCAATACGCTCTTCCACAAAGCCAAAAAGGCTTATCTGTGGGATGATGAATGAAATTATTAGCTTGGACAAGGAAAAAACAAATGAAAACTTTTCCATAGTTAAGGAATACAAAATCGAATAGGCTATATGTATATCCTATATATATGTAGAAATGAAATTGAAAAATTATTATATGATAATTATTATATGAATATACAATATGATACAAATCATATCCACACAGTTAAAGACATAAAAAGTTGATGCACAAGAATAATTCAATAAATAAGTGTATCCCACTGCACAATTGGATCAATCATTTTCAGAATTAGTATAATTAATTAACCATTTCCTAATTTCTGTTTTAACATGTTGATATTTTTCCAACTTTCTCAGACTGAGAGGTATTTCGTTGAATAATATAGGTGTCGCATACTCTAAACGCCGTTTCCCATGTTTGTTATTATAGGCAGGAATTTTGTATAACTCTAACGTTCCGAGTCTTGTGTTACGATTACATTCGTTGGGTATTTTACATGAGTTATTGTAGTAATACTTGAGTATGAACCGGTAATTAAATAATTTTTTAATTGGCAGAATATTCAAAATTTGATATAAACTCTCGCTATCCGTATAAGGAATTGCTATTGAATGATGAGGTATCATATTTGCAATAATCCTATTTTGAATAGATGTCAAGTTTTGAAGATGAGAGGTGGATGCATTGCCCCAAGCCAGAATACCATAATTAACTACTGATTCAGCCAAAGCAAAATATACTGTTCTAAGAAGGGAGATGGGGAGAATATGTTTGAGTATATATATATTATAAGCACAAGATCTTAATTTATTACAAATAATATCGATATGGGGTCTCCAAGAAAAAGAACTATCAATTGTAAGTCCGAGATAGACGTGTTTATTTACTACATCAAGTTTTGTTTGACAGCCTGAGCATACATCTCCTCTACTCATACTGTTGAGGCAATCATAGTCATGAAATATGATTTCAAAAAAGGTATTTCTCTGTTTGTTCAATGAAGTGCAGAAATGTATTATTTTAGTTTTACTTGAATTTATCACCAAACTAAATCATGAGTAACTTTGAGAATATTTGTAAAATTGGTTTGTAAATTATGAGCAGCTGTAGTTAGGTCTCTATGGGCACTGATTATAAGGGTATCATCTGCATATAAATAGATTTGGTTATTTATAACATGATCGGATAAAACATTAGTGTATAACAAGTACAATATAGGTCCCAGAATAGAACCTTGGGGAACCCCAGTAACAATGTTTTTATAGAAACTGACAATGTTTTATATTAATAATAATAATAATAATAATAATGATAATAATACAAACTCTTCATTTAGCAAGGTGATAGCTATTACATCCCATAGTATCACGAATAAATTGCAAGAAGAATAGGATTTAAGAACATGAAAAATACAAACTATTTATTCACAACAGAAAAATGCAAACATTTAGTTCTAAAAATGTTGTGTAGGCCTATACTTATATAACAGGTTAACTACAGTACCTCTGTTTTAAGTTTCTCGTTTATACATTTATTACAATTATAAGTTTTATTTCTTGATCCAACACATATGCTCCACATGTTAAATAGTTTCAGTATTATATTTTTTCAGTCTGGCCCGCTGAAAAACGTATAAAAGAGGTTTCACTGTAGATGTATTCGAATGAATGAAATCAAATGACCACGTTTTCTCTTAGATCAACTGCAAGAGATCCGGAAGGTGACGTTGGCCGGCCTGCTGTGCGACAACACACCTGACTTGAAGGAGGTCCAATCACAAGCCTTCGTTCAGGAGGACACATACCTGTATGTAATACACTATAGACTATACTAACGTTAAGACACATACCTGTACGTAATACACTACACTAACGTACTACACAAGTGTAACAAATCCACCACAGAAAAGAATCACAACTTCAAAAATAAGGAATATTCATTATTTCAGTGATGCAATATCTGTTGTCGCAAAATTAAAAAATGTTCAGAATATGAAATTCATTTCAACCATTGATTATCACAGATTCCTCAATACCAGAAATCATTTCATTCAAGACACATAAATACCGGTACATTTGAACTCAAATATTTTTTTTTTTCATTTTCTTCAGACTGATGGACATCTGCTTCTCATTTGCAAATTATTCATAAACTGCCATTGTATAATTTTATTATTGTAAGTTCTGATCAATAATGAGAATTAAAAATGTTACATCAAAGCAAGCTGTTTTTTTTTTTAATGTTGCATCAAGGTAAGCTGTTGATTTAAAAAACAAGTTGCATCAAGGTAAGCTGCTGTTTTTTGACCATCACCATTTGGTGGTCCCTCAGTGAAAATCTTCGAATAACACCATGTTGTTGTTGTCGCGTAGAAACGTGCGCATCGTGTGTCGGCTCCAGCCGTCGATAGACCTGTCGCCGTGGCTACAAGAGAACGACGGCTCACACATCCCCGACGAGATGATCATGCAAGCTGTCGAGCGAGCCGAGGTGGATCTTAAGGAACGACGAAACAAGGAGTTCCAGCAGTGGTCAAAACGTGAGTTTCACTTCACGACAATACGATTACGAGGATCTGTGTCAGGAAATAAACTTACCCTTTCTTCGTGCCAGACGATCAACTGATGACATTTTACTTTTGTATAAGATCCTACATAATTGTGACGTAGACTTCAGAACTTCAGAGTTCCTGCCACAGACATAAGAGAAAGGATTATGTATTCAGGCTATGATTCCTAGGGCCCTATTGAATGTTTTTTAATTTTTCTGTTTTAACCGTATACAATCTATGGTACGTATAATGCAATTAATATTAATTGTACTGTTAGGTTTCAATACCGACATCAACAATACGTCTTTCAAGGATCTCACGGATTTCATCAAATTTGTTGTTGTTGATGTTGTTGTTTTTGTCCTCTAGTTCTAAGTTTGTATTTGTTGTTTTTAGTGTTTTTCAATATGTTTGTAATGTTTGTGACAATATTATATTGCACTTGTGGGGCTTGCCCTGATGCTAATCTCGAGGTAAGCTGGGGCTTGCCCTGCTGCTAATCTCGAGGTAAGCTGGGGCTTGCCCTGCTGCTAATAAAGATTCAGTAATAAAAGAATAAATAAATAGAAGATAGATACACTTCCAAGACAGATTCAAGGATTGGTCAACCGTACTAAAAATCAAATGCCCAAAAAAATAGTTATATGAGAATATCAAATATAAAAATGATACACGACAGTGTTGGTTGAGCAGGGTTACCACCCTGAATTTTTCTTCATCCGTCGGAATCACAATAGTCAGCTTGCAACCAAAATAAGATGTCATCTTTCGGCTCTAAATGGTTTCGTCAAATTTCGTTCAACTTCAATTAAAAACGTTCAAACAATTTTTGTCACTTCTGTCCATGGCCTTCCGATGACTGGATTTAGTATGCAATCACTGCAGCCAAACGCTGCGTTAACAAGTTAGTGCCATAAGATTCAAAAGAGAAGTGATTATGAAAAAGTTTGTGAATACAAAAAACGTGTCGAGATGAAAAATCATATTCAAAATTGGTGGCCGAATTTCGATTATAAATCATAACGAACAAACGACGAGAAAAAAACAGTGTGAAAACCAAGTTTCGTTCATTGTTTGTACTCTGTGTGAGTTGACGGATTGAAAGTTGGATTATAACCTGATAATGATTGCTTCAGACGGGGGCGTTGACCCCAAGTCTCCGATGGGCACGGCAGCGGCGTTCAGCAAGGCCAACAAGCAAGCGCTCACGATCGCCAACACGTCCATCCTACTCGAGTACGCGTCCGAAGAGCTCATGAACTCCCTGCACAGGTCAGCCAACAGACAATGGAAATAAAAATTCAGTCACTTATTGTAACAATGTACATTGTTGTAGAAAACGTCAGATAATAAGATAATACATATACAGTGAAACCTCTATGCATCGTTCCCAGATCCATCGTTTACCTGCTTGTATCATTCATTTCTTCTCACCCCACTCCTATATAATCAATATTAAATTTTCCTGGATGGATGCTTTTATTTTTCTAGTCCCTTGAGAAACGACGGATAGTGGTTTCACTGTACACCATTGTTCATATACAATAATGAATATACACTTCACAATATACAATCATATTGGCAAGTGTATTAGTGTTTTTAGTTTTTAGATTTTTCATGTATTTTTAGCGAGTAAGAAACTACTTAATTAATTATATAATTATATTGTAATTTGTTGAGCTAAAAACAATAAAGACATGAATCCACTTTGAAACTGTGAGAAAAAACTTGCAACCCAAAGAGATTGTGTCTGACATCTCAATAGCGTTATTTAGATACAGTTTAACAAACTCTTATTTGAGTATTGATAATCATTTGTTAAGCTACGAAAATAACATACGTAACTAAGCTTGATGGAATTTAACAAGGTAATCCGCTAACTGTCATCAGTTCTTAAAACGGAACCGGGAACTGATGATTACCATGGTAACCAGCTTTTGTGATTTCATGCCATTTTTTCCGATTCTCCCCGAAAAAGAAGTGCAGCATTTTTAATACCGCTTGTATTGTTTTCAGCTCGGGATTGAGGAGGCGTCGTCGCCAAACGTTCGGAGACCTGAACCGAGGGAACGGTTTGAACTTCCCGTCCGGACTGTCAGATGATTTCCTCGACGTCGGCCTACAAGACGTGGATATCCGCCCGTTCGTGGCTCTCCCGCCCGAATCCACCGAGTGCGACTCGGAAGAAGACAACACGGCTTGCAACGCTCAGTCTCCGTTCAGGACGATATCGGGATATTGTAACAACCTGAGGAATCCCAACATGGGCAAAACTCTGACGACGTTCGCTCGATTGCTTCAGCCAGCTTACGAGAACGGTGAGTCAGCACTGAAGTATTCAATTATTGTGATAATAATATTACGGCAATAATGACTGAGAGTGTTTGAGTTTGAGTATTTAAGTTCAAGTCGAGTTTGAGTTTGAGAAAATCGGGAGTTGCAAGTTAGAAGTCAAGTTAAAATGAAAAGTAAAATTTAGAGGCTGAGATTTGCATATCAAAAGCAACCTCTGAACCCTACAATTGACAGAAAAAAAATCACGTTCCATATTCAGGACAACGCAAGTACAGAAAAGGGAAGAAAAAAATTGAAAAATTAAAAATTAATCAACTAACCAAACGATTCACAACACAAATTGACAGAATTTACAACACCAAGGCCTACACAATTTACGCAATTTACAGAATTTAGAAACTCTAATCACTTCCTCAACTTCCAGATACTGTAAGTAATTTTCATATGCGTAACTTTTATGAAGGCAGATTCAAATGTTTTTAGTAGCCTATGCATTTTATTTGTTAGTTGAAATTTGAAATTTTTAAAATTTTCAGATTTTCAAATTTCAGTTTGAATTATGATGCTTCGAACCATAGGCGTAATTTACTTGTTATCTATTTTGACAAATTTTAAAATATCCATAACTGACATATTTCAATATTAGTACAGATTTATGTTATAAAAATGTGCACACGAGTGACAATTATGAAATAAATATATTGAAATTGATATTGAAATGACGTAGACATCACCGATAGAAACAATAACAGAATCGAGTGATGTCTACGTCACGACCTGGCAAATGGATCGGGTCCTGGAGGACAAATAAATGAATTGAAATATCTGAAATTTAGACGATGATTTTTAGTTTTCTGACAAATATATTGTCATGTTT
Organism: Brachyptera risi; assembly: GCA_964007535.1. Lineage (NCBI taxonomy): Eukaryota > Metazoa > Arthropoda > Insecta > Plecoptera > Taeniopterygidae > Brachyptera > Brachyptera risi. The sequence continues at coordinate 32,322,454 of OZ023337.1, forward strand.
TGTTAAAAACTAGTTTCAAGGTTGTGATGTCCTCTGGACGTAGAATCTCATTTTCATTGTTGACGGTATATATAATTAATTGTTGATACGTGACTTGCTGACGTATTTTTGAGGGGGGAAATTTCTTTTATTGATTACCAACATTATAAATACATACAAGTTCACAAAGCCTGATTCAGGCTTGTCCGTGGTATCGAATAAAGAAAATGTTACAAATTCAAGGTTGGATATAAAATAAATAATGGAGAAAAATGAACAGTTAGTTTGATAACGAAGTGGAAGATTATGAATGACGTATTTCAAGATATCTGAGTTGAAATAATGAGAATAATGAGAATGAAGTTGAACTTGAAGAGAATGAAAGTATAATAGATAATATTTGTCTTGAAGCAAGAAATCATGATTAATACATGAAATAAATGAAGAAAGGAACCTGATTTCCTTGAATACAACAAAATTATTCCAAACTTACAGAAATGAAGATAAAGATGTTATAAAGATGTTAATGATGGTGAAAATATGGTTTCTGTCTGAGTAACACGAATAATATTGCCAAAAAATGTAATAATACCACAGCTGAAAAGTTGAATCAAAAACAATGGGTTGAAAATATGGTATTGATAAATTGTAAATCACCGAAACCTGTTGATTCAGTTAAAACGCGTGCTTTTGAGAGGGTTATTATTTTGATTATTCCGAACTTGATGAAATGTCCCGCTGCGCAGGAGTATCTCGGCCTCGACTCAACTCGGTGACCGGCTCGCCGCTCCCCTCGCCCCGCCTCGTGTCCACGATGGTCCACGCGGACATCAGCAACCTGCACAATCGCTACACGCTCATGCTCATGCAGTTCGCGCAGTTCCTCGACCACGACATCACGTTCACGCCCGTCTACAGAGGTAAGACACGCTGACCAATCACTGCTGAGGAAATACTTTTTTTTCTTAACATCAAAACTTGATACAAAATCATTGTTTCTCAATTGAGGTTATGGAAGAAAGGTGGGATCGTTTGGGCGGGGCACCACAAGGGCGATCTCACCACCCCATTTTGATTATTTAAAATCAATGCACTTCAACACTAGGACTGTGATGTCCGTGACCATAATTTTCCGCCGCAGATAAAAGTCTTTCAGTTTCCGAAAGTCCGGAACACATCATAAGTAAAAACTGTTGTTGTGATATATATATCCGGACATTATCAGCATTGGTATTAAGAGTAAACAAATACACGAACGTTGATATGTCCACTTTGAACTAAGTCTCTCGGGCAATGTCTAGATTGTTGAATTTTTTTTTACTCCGTCACAAAATAATTTTTGTGATGTCACACAAAAATGTGATGTATGTCACAAAATAATTATAGAATGCTAGAAAGACATGATTCATACCTAAAATAATGCCGATAATTTTGATCGATATTTGATATGATCATTTCAACTCGATATTATTCCCAAATATTTGATCAAACTGGTGCATAAATGTATTCTTCAAATTTGTAATAAATCTCATTATATTATTGATTCTACTCAAAAAAAGACATCAGTGTGTCCCAATCAACTGTAACCGGGATGCCGCGTCATTCACTGAAAACAAAGACAACTCTGGCTAATCCGGGACAGATGGTCATGGTAGATAAGACCTGCATAAGTCGCTTTGTGGTAAACTGAAAGAGTTGGTTAGTCAACACTGATAGCCAAGAATCCTGTCCGCATGGTGGGCAACTGAGAGAAAGAGAACTTCAGAACAAAACCACAAACCCACGATTTTCTTCCAGGTTTCTTCGCGTCCATCCCCGATTGCCGATCGTGCGATTCCCCGAGGACCGTCCACCCGGAGTGCATGCCCATCCCCGTTCCCCAGGGAGACCACTACTATCCCACCGTCAACCTAACGACGGGGAATCGGGTGTGTCTTCCCTTCATGAGGTCGCTACCAGGACAACAGACTCTAGGTGAGTTTACTTATCACGCGTTGCTGTGACAAATCAACAAACTCAGCTGTTGAACGCTTGGGGAACGCAATACCACAGGAGAAGATGGAAGTATACCATAATCTCAAGACTCAGCAAAATGCTATTAGATTTAGGCCGGGTATTACCAAGGCCAGTTAGTATTTATCTGAGAGTTGGTGAAAACAAATACCACAGGTAACCATGGTGATAACAAGTTTAAACTGTCAGATAAAGGCTAACTGGACTTGGTAATACCGTGCCTTAGACTTGTAAGCTTGGGATATTATTAACTTGACAAAAAATAAAACCACTAAATTTGGTATCAATTTTTTCAGAAGATAGGCCACATCATTCAACGGGAGAGCGAGATTTAACATAATGAATAACTACTTATTTATTTATGAATTTGGTAAAAGGGAAAGAAAGAACAGCAGCTTACCGATATTTATGAGTAGAGAAAGACCTATTCATAGTGGAGAGCCTGTTGTTAAGGGACCATCTCAGTATTGCACTGAACGACAGAGGGAAACCACGATGCATCCTCATCAGGATGGTCGACCATGACGGGAATCAGAGGCCGGTCTCCTGAATGACAGTTCAGTGTGCTAGCCACTCATCAACCACTCGTCTCAATTTCATCCAAATTTTCCAAATCATCCAATCTTGTATTGTTGTTATGAGTTATCTTGAAAGTGATAAACATGTTCCGTTGTTGACCAGGCGCTCGCGAACAGATCAACCAGAACTCGGCGTTCCTCGACACGTCTCAGGTGTACGGCGAGCACACGTGCGGTGCTCGGGAGCTGCGCAGCTTCAACGGCAGGCTCAACACGACACGGCATCCGATCAACGGCCAGCCTCTACTCCCTCAGAGCCCCAGTCATCCCGAGTGCAAAGCTCCTTCCGGCTATTGTTTCATTGCTGGTATGATTCATTTATTTATTCATTTATTGTATGGTAAACCTTCTTTAATTCAAAATTCAAGAATACAAAAATACTAATTTTGAATTATAAACAAATACATTCTCAAAACTTTCAACATTGAGCTCATGGGTAAAAAATCTGTATGGACCAGGGCCTGGATTCATAAAGGGTCTTATCTTCAGGACATCTTAAGGACCATTTTACCAAGTTAGGACCAATATTGGTCTCAAGTGAGAACTACCTATTTCATTGAGTTAAGACCAATCGAGTAGATTGGTCCTAAATTAGAACGTCTTGAAGATAGGTCTCTTTGAGAATCCGGGCCCAGAACTATTGTTGGAATTACAGCAATATTTGAAGAATGGAGTTTCAATCATCGAGGGTTTACTGTATCACGTTTTATTTCACATGAATCAAACGTGCTAGGTCACAGGTAAATAGCAAATCAAGTACCAAGAATATAATATGAGTTGCATTTAGATAAATCTCTAGAATTGAGTGAAGAACTCATCCAAACTATAAAACTGGGAAGCAGATTTTTCCACTCACCCTTTTGTCACAATGTCCTTGTTCTCCAATTAAGGGGTGATGGTCAATCGGAAATTTCACTTGTGGAATCAAGTAGGCCCATAGCATATTTTAATTATTTTTCAATCAAAATATAAGTTCACATATAGATGCGATTTACCTTCACGTAATCTAGACAATTTGTTGACTCACAATCTTATATTTGTTGATGATTGTATTTTTGCTATTGTAACATTTTTGTTTCGTAATTTTAATTTCCTAATCATAAATGTATTTATTGCCATTCACCAATTATATAATCATAGTATGTTCACCTCATGCGTGCGACTATCTATTCATGTTACCGTCATATAATTTCTTTCCATAATACACTTTTTTGATTTGTTGATTGAATTTTGAATTGGGCAAAAGGGAAAGTTAGTACAGTGACTCTAATGAAGATGAGAATGACGATCTCACCACCCCATTTTAATTATTTAAAACCAATGAACTTCAACACCAGGACTGCGCTGTTAATTCTGAATCCACTTTATTCACATTTCTATTTCAGATAACATACATATATATAGACAATGATAACATAAATATTCAGATTATTGAATTATATGAACAATAGGAAGATGCAATTGGAGCTATGTGAACTATAAATGAAATATTATGGTGTGTGGAAATAAGAAAAGAAAAATGTGAAGCCCGCGTAAGAACAGAAATTCTTGTGTGACCAATATTTCAAAATCAATAACAAAAGCAGTTAAAAAATAAGCGAACAAATAATATAATACTACAAAGAGTATGGGAACATTGACAAAAATAACATATTATTGAACATCAAACATCTATCCAAAGTTTTCATAACCAAATCAGATTTTTTTTTTATAATGTCTACTTACAAGAAAAGTTTGCATGCAGGGTGCATGTAGGTTACATAGACAATATGTAATAACATACCTATCAAGATTATTAATGGAATGAACAATATCAAGATGTGATTTTGATTATATCAACTTAATATTAGGTTAAGAGGAATTATACAGAAAATAATAATGTAAAGCCGGCGTCAGAACAGGAGTTCAAACATGAATAAAATGATTTGGAAACAGGAATTGGAACTGAATGAATGTGCATGATGCGTTGTAGGTGACGGTCGTGCAAGCGAGCAGGTGGCGCTGACCGTGATCCACACAATCTACATGCGCGAGCACAACCGTCTGGCCGACGGGCTGAAGGCGATGAACCCGCACTGGACGGACGACCGCTTGTATCAGCACGCGCGTCGGATCCTCTCGGCCGTTCAGCAGCACATCGCGTACAACGAGTTCTTGCCCAGAATCCTTGGCTGGAACGCAATCAACCTCTACGACCTCAAGCTCAGGCCGCAGGGATACTACAAAGGTATTATTTCTTTACTTCACCACCGGCACATGTAGCTGAGTAGTTAATGCGCTCGCTTCATGTGATCCGGGAGGTGAAAGGGCATATCAGACCTAGTTTGATCCCCGCCACTGTCCATCTTTACAGGGGTTTATCGTGGTGTCCCTCTGTAGTCTAGGCTGATGGTTCTTCTATAATATAGGCCACGACTGCTTCCTTCCCACTATCCTTCCCAATACCTTAGAAACCTTCATCTCATCATCTCATCAATCATTCATCCGACGTCAATAGATCTTAGTTGCCATTATAGTGCGTCGTTGAAACCGGATATAAAAAATCTTTCCTTAACGCTTTTTCTCCCGTCTGCAGTAAGGACATATTCTTTTTTTTTTTTTTATAACATCGAAACTTGATACAAAATTATAGTTCCCTAATTGAGGCTATGGATGGAAGTAAGATCGTTTGGACGGGGCACCACAAGGGTGATCTTACTACCCTATTTTAATTAGTCAAAACCAATTAGCCTCAACACCAGAACTGCACTGTCTTTGACCATAATTTTCCACCGCACATAAAAGACTTTCAGTTTCCGAAGGTCCGGAACACATTATAAATGAGAAAATAAAATATTTAAAACATATTTATAACACAATAGATTTAATATAGTATTGCATTTCATATCATTTATATATAGGCCTACATTTTGTTCATCTTTATTGGGTTCAACGATACACTGCATCTACTGATAACTAGGCTCTATTGGTGTCATTCAATGATAAATGAGACGATGGGAAGATGAGATGCAAGGTTGCCAAAGTTAATCTGTAAACTTAGGAAACTAATAATAACAATGGAGACAATATTATCCCCGATGCAAATGTTTGCAACGCCAATTGTCCCTGAAATCATTATGTTAAAAGTTATAATTCATCGTTTATTGAATTATTTATCTTGTTCCAATTATTCTTTGGGGAGGTAAGTTCCCCCTTGAGATCCCCCATCTGTGTGATCCTTTTTTCCATCCATGGCTTCAAGCCATTAATTCTACAGTATAGAAGACTTTCTGAATTATCATTGATCTTTAACTTCCAAGATTTATTAAGATTACTTTTATTTTATTTAAATATATTATCAATTATTCACATTATTCCTGTACCTTCTGGTCTTATACCTAATTTTTATTGACAATGTTAACACAATGTACTTTGTAAACAACAGCTAATAAATACAAATACAAATACAAATACAAGTAGGGAACACTGATTTTGTATCAATTTCATACATGTTGACTGAATAGGGGAAAAAAATCTTTCAGTTCAAATATTTAATTCTGATATCTCATAAGCACATCGTCGCCTAACTGGCAGAACCGCGTATCTGACATTTTTTCAAAAAATCACTATGATTGATTTATATTCTGTGGTGTCATTGGCTTCATTTTGTAAGACTGGAAAATCACGGGAACCAATCAAAACTCTCCAAGAACCTAAAACGAAAGCGCATATATCCAGACGACCACGTCAATACCGCGTATCAGCCAGCTTTCATGGTTAACTTGATCTCCACGTGTTTTACTTACGCGGTTTCAGTATGCTCCATAGTATAGTTTTGTAACACCACCCAAGTGGCATAAATCGGCACCGCATTTCCGCGTAAGTGATCAATAATGTCAGGATGAAGCAAACGAGGGAAATTTGGAACAGAATCGCGTTCATGAGCATCAAATTACTGAATACACATTCATAGAATGTTTCTAAAGTCAGTTCTGAAGTTATGAAACACATTTTGTTGTCTCCTGAACAATTATCAAATTGTGAGATATGTGGTGTTGCCACTTAAGCGACGACATGTGGGCCTAATTATAACGCATTGTTTGTCTTGTTTAGGATACAACCCGAAGTGCAACCCTGCGATAGTCAACGAGTTTGCAGCGGCCGCCTTCCGTATCGGCCACAGCCTTCTACGACCGCACATTCCTCGCATGAGCAACAATTACCAGACGATCGATCCTCCGCTGCTCCTCCGAGACGGCTTCTTCAACCCGGATGCCGTCTATCGGGTGAGCAAACACTTTAGTCCCTACTTCACGCAGTACGCTTTGTGAAGAATCATCCAGCGTTTGGAGCGTATGGACAATGTATTGCTGTTTCTTGTTAAGTTGATGATCGAATAAATAATTAAAATTCAATTTAATTTGAAAAAAATCGATTTTTTTTTTTATAAAATATCAAATCATAAGAGGAAGAGATTCAAATTTTGAGGCTGAAACAGTGATTGAATGATACGAGGAGACGACTACAAAAGAGGCGGCAATATTCAGCATGTACCGGCAACTGCAAGTTTACATTACCTGCTCCACCATATAACCTTATTTGTTGACGTGAAAATGTAATGGTTTCACTCAATTACGGTCCCCGTATAACCTAGCTGTTGGTGGGGTCGCTAAGCTAGCAATAATAACAATAATAATAATTTCACTTGGTTTATTAACAGAACATAAATTACAACATGAATAATAATTATGAATGTAACATAAATTAATAGAACGGGACAGACTGTCTTCAAGACAGGCTGAAGGCAACTCTCTATTTCTAGAGGGTGGTGGAAGCAGTCGTGCGTGGTTCAAATATTACCAACAAATCATGGCAGAGGGCACACAAGGCTCAAACTGCCGACATATTGCCTTATTCTTTCAACAAATAATAATTTACACATTACTTCTAGCTAGTTCCGTTTGAAGTGATCTCAATCAATCGATCAATCAAATCTCAAATCATTCTATTCTAGCTTCTCTATATACATACATATAGAGATACAACACTGATAAAATATAAACAAAATAATAATGGTAATATATAGTAATCATGAATCATCAGTATCAGTAGCAATTAGTATCAAATTCTATATTCTAGGATCAAAACTATATTCAACAATGATGTAAATGGTATCAAGTGTAAAAAATAATAATGTTTTTTTTTTTATTTGTTACTTATCTAAATTTTGCAGTTATATTTAAGTGGAAGATATCAACATTCGTGTGTTTTGTTTACTCTTAATACCAATGCTGGTAATGTCCATGCAGATATATATCACAGAAACGGTTTCTACTCATAATGTGTTCCGGACTTTTGGGAAATCAAAGACTTTCATCTGCGGCGGAAAATTATGGCCACCGACAGCGCAGTCCTGGTGTTGAAGTTCATTGGTGTTGAATAATTAAAATGGGGTGGTAAGATCGCCCTTGTGGTGCCCCGTCCAAACGATCCTTCCTATCTTTCATCCATAGCCTTAATTGGGGAACAATGATTTTGTATCAAGTTTCGATGTTATTGAAAAAAAAAAATATATATATATTTCAAAAATTCAAAATAAAATTCTGAATCTAGGTATATTGAAGATTGAAGAAAATTGTTGTTTGTGTTGCCAGGAGGACATGATTGACCAGATTACGCGAGGCCTGGTGTCGACGCCCATGGAGAACCTTGACCAGTTCATAACGGGCGAGATCACAAACCACTTGTTCGAAGACAGGCGCGTCCCGCACTCGGGCGTCGATCTCATCGCGCTCAACATACAGAGAAGTACGTGAGGCCGTGTAGACACGCTATAATATTCATTTGTTTTATCATACATTAAAACACACTTCATGCAAATTCCACAGAAGTATTTGAGCTCCCAGTGAGAATGTCTCGTAGTGGAGCAAATTAAATCAAACAACATGTAGTATCCGTCGTGTCTTCCAAGGAATGAAGTTATCAAACACATATTGCATCAGAAAAAAAATACTCTCCAACCCTGATATTATTGTTGATTATTAAAAATACATTTTTAATTAATTTTTTGAATTGATTTATCTCAACTACACATTTAATATTTTTAGGCACATCATTATTGTTTTGTATTGTATTGTATTTATTAGCAGTTGTTTGTACAATTTACATTGTGTCGACTTTATATATAAATGCACAGCTTTGGTTATGACTGCCATTTTACCTATATTTGTTCTTGTAAAATCAATGTGTCCATCAATAGCTTGTCTAGTATTATATCTATGCATCTCTTATACCTTGATGAAGCTCCATCATGAGCCCATCTCTTCACATTCCATTCTTATTTATTCATACCAAAATATTAACACATTCTAGCATCGTACACATAGTTAATTCTTAATTCTTAGTTCATAGTTAATTTGTTAGAACATGGTTCATCCCATGGTGCAGTATGTTATTACAGCTATTATTTATATCATCATCACCATTATCATTATTTTACTCAGATTATTGAATTTATAGTTCACTCACATATCAAGCTATATTATATTTTTCAATCTAGTTTAAATGGAAGAAGAGAAATTATAGTAATTGAGATCAAGGTGAATCTTAATTTCGTCATTTTTTTATTTTCTACATAAATAAATCAATTGGATTAAATTAAGTTGAACTACCGGCACATGCAGCGCAGTGGTAAACGTGCTTGCTTCATCTGACGAATATCAGACCTAGTTTGATCCCTGCCACCGTCCATCTTTACAGGGTTTTTTGTGGTTTCTGTCTGTAGTCTAGGCTAATGCCAGGATGGTTTCTACAATATGGAATATGGACCACAACCGCTTCCTTCCTATTACCTAAGAAACCTTCATCTCAACATCCCATCACCTCATTAATCATCCATCCAATGCCAATAGATCTCAGTTATCATGACAGTGCGTTGTTGATCCCATTATATATGAATGAATTGAATATTGAATATTCTTTTTTTTCATATTGGGTTTTTAACGATGCACTATACTGATTGCTACGATCTATTGGCGTCGGTGGATGATGAATGAGATGATGGGATGATGAGATGAAAGGTTATTTTATTAGGTGTTTTTGGATGGTGGGAAGGAGTCGGTCGTGGCCTGTTGTTAAGGAACTATCCCAGTATTAACCTGAACGACAGAGGGAAACCACGAAAAACCCCTGTCAGGATGATCGACCATGGCGGGAATCGAACCCCGGTCTCCTGAATGATGGTTCAGTGTATTACCACTCGACCACGCATATTGAAATTACAAGCCGGCAACATCACGTCTCTAGTCGAACGACTGAATCACAACGTTCTCCGTCGTTTCAGGCCGAGACCACGCGTTGCGTCCGTACAACGACTACCGAGCGCTGTGTAACCTGAAGCGAGCGACTAGCTTCGACGACCTTCAGCGTGAGATCCCGCCCGAGGTGATTGCTCGACTGAAGCGGATCTACGCGACGGTGGACGACATCGACCTCTTCCCCGGCGGCATGAGCGAGCGTCCGCTACAAGGCGGTCTCGTCGGCCCGACCTTCGCTTGCATCATCGGCATCCAATTCAGGCAGCTCAGGAAGTGCGACAGATTCTGGTAAGTGATTCGTTACGTTCAAATTAGTGATTACATCGATTCTCAAAATCGGGAATTGATTCTCTAAGCTCCAGAATCGATTAAAAATCAATTTTGAAATGAAAAAAAAAGTTCCTGAAAAAAAGTTGTGTAATTTCAAACTCTTTTTTTCAACCTTTCCGCAACGTTTTATGTAAATAATGGGTGCTAGAGACTTCTTCAAACTGTACTGTACCATTCGGGTATTTCCATCAACGTTCGGCTGTCAGACGTAACCGAAGGGATAGCTTGTGTCCAGATAGTAAAATCTCAATAATACAAAATAATATAGACAACGAAATGAGCACGTATTGCAACGTGAATAAGTACAGCACTGTTAAAAAAAAAAAAATGAAAAGAAAAAAAATTGATTTTTTTTTCGATTTGAGAATCGTTTTACATTAGAATCAATTCTGAATTGATTGTCGATTAATCGATGTTATCCCTAGTTCAAATACACTTATTTGATTATTGTTTATGCCGTTTAATGTCGAAAAGTGCCATTGATCAATCAAATTTTGTACGCCAATCTATTTATTTATTTATGAATTGGGTGAAAGGGAAAGAAAGAGCTGCAGCTTACAGAAATTTATGAGTAGAGAAAGACCTACTCATACGGAGAGCTCATAGATAGAACACAGAGAATATTGAATATTGAATATTGAAATTATGAATATCTCTGTGTTCTATCTATTTGCTCTCTATTACGAGTAGGCCTCTCTCTACTCATAAATCTCGGTAAGCTGCTGTTCTTTCATTCCCTTTCACCCAATTCATATAAAAAATCATAATAGAGATCACTGGATCTGTTATCATCAGAGTGTGTGATTAAACTGAAGATCCTGACGGTTGCTATGACAACGCGGTTATGTGTTTCAGGTATGAGACCAATGACCAGGCGCTGCGTTTCAGCGAGGCTCAGCTGTCCGAGGTGCGCAAGATGACGCTGTCTAAGATCCTCTGTCAGAACATGGACGTCCACTCCGACATGCAGCGCTCTGCCTTCGACCAGCCCAGCAACTTCCTGTGAGTCCCCCACCCCCCTCCCCTGGTCCAACTCATTTCATCACAGTTCCAAGTATTCTAGTTATTTCTTATTGATTTTCACATCAAAATGTTGACAAACATTTATTATTTTCAACTATTATATGAATTGAATGAAATGGAAAGTAAAAACAGCAGCTTACCAAGGTTTATGAGTAGAGAAAGGCCTACTCGTATTGGAGAGCTCATTGATAGAACACATAGATGAAAGGTACACACAATATTCTGATGTTTTGGCGCACTATAAACTCAGTGGTTTAGGCTATTTCCTTGGTGACTCTCTACTCTACTATGACCAAGGCAAAGGCCGAAACGTCAGAATCTCGTGTGTACTTTTCATCTCTATGTGTTCTATCTACGGGCTCTCCACTATGAGTAGGCCTTTCTCTATTCATAAATCTCGGTAAGCTGCTGTTCTTTCTTTCCCTTTTACCCAATTCATATATTCAGCCTCAGGCAATTTTCCATTATCGTGTTTGGTCTTGCTACCACTCTCCCAACCAACCTTGTCCTCTAACTTATACACCATTACAGAAACAAGCATTCATAAAATAAAATTGGAGATAAATTGTGATAGTTGGGCTATAGAAATTAAGAATAGTATTATATAATAATGATACAATAAAATACAATCATTTGAAAGAAGACGATACCATTTCTTTCCAACTCAATCTTTTTGAAAGAGTAAAAGACATTTGATCAAAGTATCTCGGAACATTAACAATAAATGCAGTTTAACGTACCAGTGCTGGAAAGAATCTTCAATCTTCTATAATCTATATTCTATAAGTCTATAATCTTTCTCCCAGCAAAATTATCAGCGGTGATTTTTTTTAAATATGATCATTTTCCAAGTGATTTTTGTGATTCATGAGCAGTTTTGAAATGTAATAATTGAATCATTATCGAAAAGAAATAAGGAAGTGTATAAGAAGTGAAAAAAGGAGTGTATACTGATAAAATTCATATTAATAAGAATAATAAGTAATAATATTTTATTGTGTGTTTATTCGTAGGTCAACATTAGTCTATATATTTTTAAAGGAGGACACATTATTGAGGGGGCGCAAATGTCGATTGGTGAGGCGTACACCCCCCCTTGGACCCCCTAACCATGTCCCTGCTAGGTTTGAGACCGGTCCTCTACGACAGCACTGATTGTCTGTTTGTCTTTTTTCCGCAGCAACCCTCGTGTGCCGTGCCACTCGATGGCGGATATCAACCTCTCCGCGTGGCGAGAGTCTCCGCAGGGCTGCACGATCAACGGCCGAGCCATCGCGGTGGGCGAGTCGGGCTTCCCCTCGCCCTGCACAAGCTGCATCTGCACGTCGGAAGGGGTGAGTTGGCCGATAACTTTCTCACTGTCGTGTTCGTCTCCGCGATACAGAATCGGACTATCTCAGTTCGTTGGAAAGCTGATAGTAACGTGCTGCTAGTTCCACCAAAATCCGTATGGAACGCTAAGTGTAAAGAGGTCGAGTTGACGCTTGAGAGCTAATGTCTTGCCGCCAACAATGACGTGCATTGTATCCGCGCTTGCTTAGAGCGTGGCCCACTAGTGTCTTTTCACCTAGCGTTCTGTACGGGTTTTAGTGGAACTAGCAGCACTGTTGGTATCAACCGAAATAGCTTTGTCACGAGATCTATACTTATAGACCGTGCCCCTGGCGTAGCCTGCTTACCAAGCAATCTCACCTGGCCGAGTCTGATGATAGAGTGACAGCTAACTTAATTTCGGGCGGAAGTAATACGGGGCGAATACAAACTGTGTTTAGGAGGCATACTATTTAAGGATCAAGCGAGTACTAGAAAAGGGGATTCGGAATTCTAACAGTGATCTGGCAGGGAAGTCCTGTGGGAGAAGTGGAAGTGCCATAGTCGGGTGTGAGTTCGAGTGCAAGTATACAAGATAAGGCAAATGGGTGTTTCAGTTTTTGTAAAACACTTTTCGTCCATCATTTGTAGTTTGTATTCCCCAATAACCTAGCTTTTTTGGGGGTCTAGGGCAATTCATTATCAATCAATTCATTTCTGAGTACGCCTATATTATTATATTATTATTATATCAAATTATGTATTATTATTATTGGTATGCCTAATTTAAATGATGACATTCCAGCAGGAAAACAAAATTATCAATATTATTTTAATAAGCAAAAAAATAAGTTCAGAAATGAACAACTAAACAAATAAAGGAGAAATGCATTGTGACTTTAAGCAATAGTTGTACAGTGAAACCTCTATGCATCGTTCCCAGATCCATCGTTTTCCTGCTTGTACCATTCAGTTTCTCTCACCCCACTCCCATATAATCGATGTAAAATTTCCTGGATGGATCGTTTTCCTACACGTATGGTTTTATCCATCTGGTCCATTCAAAAACGATGGATGGAGGTTTTACTGTATTATTATTTTATTTTAGGCAAGCGTCTTTGTTGATAAACAGCGTAGTAATGTGTGTAGTCAACACGAGAGTGATAACGAGACTTGCTCGTGTTTCAGACTCAGTGTGCCTCGCTACGAGTGACCGACTGCGCTCAGCTCCTGCGCGAGTTCAGCCGAGATGCGATCCTGAGCGACGACGTGTGCTCGGCACAGTGCGGCTTCCAGTTCAACTCGGACTCTCCATCAGGCCCGAGCGACCTGCTTCTCAAGGCCGCGATCCCGTCTGTCACCTTGAATCGAGCTCGCAGCCTGCTGCCGCAGGATCTGTTGCCGCCGCCCTCGAGGCTGCGGCCGCCTCAAGGGCTCGACCGGTTCCGCCCACCGCCCCTGCAGAGGTTCGTCGGGTAGACTGGGGACCAGCGTCGGTGAAAGAAGTTTTTCTTTTTTTCATGTGTTTGTCGTGATTTTTGATGTCGAAAATTTTCCATTTCGGAGTGAAAAATAGACCTAGACTTTATTGTCTATAAATTCATATTGATTATTAAATCAAAGAACATCACAAACTCTGGTTTCTGAAGAATAATGTAGATATTTATTACTCTGGTTTGGGAGAAAACTGTAATCGTCATTTCCATTTCAGAGATTATTATTAATATATTTGTCCTTTATGCGTTCGCCCTTTTTTCTGAGTCGTAACATAAACATCACTTCATCTGTTTTACAAAATCGGTAATGCTTATGTCATGACTCACGGTCTCTGGAGGATAAAAATATTAATCATAATTTCTATAATTGAGATGATTATTTATAGTTTTCTGTAAAATTGAATGAAAACATACGATTAAATTGTAGATTCAGAGCTGAGATGTCTTGCAAGTCTTAATTCATTTCTTTTTTCAACTGGAATTTCAACTTTCATCATTTTCAAGCGCTCGCCGTAGAACTGACAAACTTCTTTCAACGACTCGCGTAGTTCAATAATATATCACGTATTATTGACATCATCGTGCGTGCAGTGAAATACTGAAGAAGGGTTGATTATCAAGATATTTCAAGTCTCACCAAATGCATCGGAGACAAAATATTGATATTGATTTGTAAAATAGGAGCCGGTATTTCACTTTGTATTTTTGAATTTTTAATTCTACACTATCAGTCATTAGCAGTGTACATTTCATCATCATCATTTCTGTGCTTCACTTTCCAAGCAAACCCACAAATAACTGTACATTGTAGGTCAAGATGAGGAATTTTATTTGTACGTTTAAATTTAGCGCTATCCTACATATTATACAAAAAATGTATACAAACTTTTATAAGCTTAATTTATAATGGGCTGCTAATATAATGGGCCTGATGTAATGATTATATTATACTTGTACGCACCAACGAAAGAACAAGATCCACTGTCAATCATTTAATTGTAAAACCTTCGTTAATTAACTACGAGGACTTGCATTTTTTATTGTAAACCTTGACCTAGGAAAAAAAAAAACTCTAAATATCAGGCATATAAAAATATGATATTCAAGTTTGTTATGTTCGTAGATGACCTTGTTCTTTCGTGGATACAAGTAGGTACAGTATTTTGTAATTTGTTGCGTATGAATTATAAAGTATTTTTTAGATTTAGGCAATATGAAATACGCATGTGGGTGCAAAGTTATTGAATTCAGATAAAAAAAAAAAAATGCATCGATTCTCAAATCTGAAGAATATTGAAATTTGTGCCATGATTTTTTTCTTCACATTGTACATAGACACGTAATGTCAGCGACGCTGTGTTGTCAGCGTTCTGGCGTAAGTGAGAGGAGGTCACTGATAGGTCGAATGAGTTCACCATCCAAGTTTCATAACTGTGCACAATGATGATAGATTTACTTCAAGACAATATGTCACGAAATGTTAAAATAAAACTGATCCCCACTCCCTTCTAACTCCTCACCCTGTAGTGGTGCCACCGACAGATACAATCGCCAACAATTGTGTTGCTATTGGTCTATTTTAACAAACTAAAATGTTTAAAAGGCAGAAAGTACGTTGGATCTGCGTTGACAATGTTTATTAAGAGTCGACGGAAGTCGATTCATCGGAGTATAAATTTGTTGGTGATGACTTTCGAACGGTATGAGATATCAAAATTCTAAAACCGAGGATAAACAGCTATTTTGATACCGGTAAAATGGGATGACTTTAACCTTTTGTTGGAAAGAGTTTCAAACTGCGACAAATGAGAAAGTTTTAATTTTATCGTATCCATGTTGATACGTATTTTGATTTTGATACGTATCTATTGAGGTACAAAAAAAAATGTATACGATAAAATTAAAACTTTTTTATTTGTAGCAGTTTGAAATTTTTTTCAACAATAGGGCAAAGTCACACCAGTGGGTTGAAATCATTCCACTTTACGATTCTGTAAAGATGATATAAAATATAACTGTACCGGTATAACTTATGTCGCATAATTGTCAAGCGTATATGGCTAGCAAAATGTGTGTTTGTAGCTTGAAAATTATGCGATGAGTTGAATAATTATATCATAAACCACTTTGAAGGTGTCCAAAATCTGTGTTTCCTGTGTATTGGAATTTGTACGTCTCATACCGTTCAAAAGTTATCACCAAAAAACTGATACTTTGCTAAATCGGTTCTCGTGGAGTCTTTGAAGAAATACTGTGCTAGTAGCACTACAGCCCACCAGGGCTACATAAGGCAGACGAGGGGAGTAGAAGTGTGCAGGGATAATCACTTTCGTTCTGCCGTAAGTGTGACGTGTCTTGGGAGTAGTCTATAATCAATGCTACGCATTGTAAAGCAAGACAATACTTGTGAACACTTTCTGGTTCAGTGGTGGGATAAAATTACCTACGGTATAATATCTACAAAAAATCTGTGGGAAATGTTATTTTACTGGCTTTTCACGTTGTTTTAGTTGTAAGGCGTAATTGGTCAAGACTTGAGAATGGAAGACGATGAACAAATAAAGGTTCAAGTCGTTGTCAACTTTCTCAGTCGGAAAGAATATCCTACTAGAATATTGCTACTCAGTCGGTAGCAAATCAGAAACTGACGATCTTGCGTTACGCCTTACGACTAGAGCAATCGTGAATCCACGTTTCTGGTATTTGAATATTGTGTAATAGACTAATAGTGTTTCCTATGTCTTCGATATAATGATAAGATGAAAAGTAAAATGTAAAAATGATATTAATAATCGAGTAAGTCTATTCGATTGAGCAGTTACATTATTATTATTAATACTGGGGAATTGTAAATATAATCGACTACGAGCAAATCATAGAAAGTAACAAGTAAGTTTGCCGGTTGAACCCAAATTGTGTGGCTTGAATAGCCGATTTGTAAACAAATTAATAAGTGTTTTATTTTGACTGATTATTGTTATAGATAATAGGAATAACTATTAAGATTTAATGAGTAGTTTATTTATTACGTTATGCTGAACGATATCTTATCTATGCATTAAACATATTTACTGAAATGTAAACGGACGGTTCTTATTTTGACTTGCCTTCATCATTTCCTTCATTCCCTAGATTCTTTCCTTATCCAAGATATTTCTAGTCCATCTGATTACTGTTGATTTTATTTATAATTTTAAATGTATGCTTTGTTTCACTCATATCATAACCTTGCCTGACCTATTTTGGCTATTTTTGAGGTACAGTGGAACCTTCATCTGTATATGCAAGCCAAGTTATTTGAATTGTTTCGTAGCATAAGTAGTTTATGGTCTCGCCACCTCACATAGCTGCATTTGTGAGTTAGGCAATACATTTTTTTTATATTGGGTTTTAACGACGCACTGTAATGATTACTAAGATCTATTGGCGTCGGATGAATGATTAATGAGATGATGGGATGATGAGATGAAGGTTTTATGGGTAATGGGAAGGATAGTGGGAAGGAAGCGGTCGTGGCCTATATTGTGGGAACCATCCCAGCATTAGCCTAGACTACAGAGGGAAACCACGAAAAACCCCTGTAAAGATGGACGGTGGTGAGGAAAGCATTCCGAAGCAACATAAAACTCCTTATAGCTATATCGAGATGAAATGTAAAAGAAAGGTTGGGATTGTTTTTCAACCTTCATCAGCGATCAATTATTAAACGAGCTTTAGCGAGGATTCAATTTGACATACTGAAAAAAATTGATGTTGGTTTTTATGTTATTTTTTTTTTTTTTTTGTTTTTGTATTTTTGTCGGTTCTCCACAAGTCAAACGGCTACAGCTATCAACTTCAAACTTTTTTTCATTATGGTTCCTCATCTAACTTAGATCTGAATAGTTGTGTGGCAATATCAGATGTTAACTTTTTTTTTATGAATTTTAGAAATTTCAAAAATACCCATTAGAATAACACGGCGGGAAAAAAAGGAAATATTTTTATTTTCGAAAAAATGAAATTTTGCGTGAAGTTGGGTTTCATTTTGATACACATTTCTGAAAACTTTCAGCTTGATCGGGTGAGCCATTTTGAAGAAAAACCATAAAATGTGCTAAATTGGTACCACTCGAAGCAGTTTTTACCCATTTCTGAATTAAATGTCACACAATTGGTGAATGTAGGCAAAAGCTTGGCCATAAAAGTCGACATACTATTACTATCCGCTCGTCTAACAACGCATATATGGCGTTTTCCTAGTTACTAAAAAATGATGAACTTATTTAATGAACTTATTTATTTAATAAAGTTGGCCTACTGTAATGAGTTCTGTATACTATAATGACGAAGCATAACTTGTATCACTTTTGTATAACTGCCAATAAATAATTATTATTATCATTATTATTATTATTATTATTTTAAAAGAGAAGTGAAGAAGTTTTTTATTTGTTTAAATTGTAATATTAAGTCAACTAGCTGCTATCCAGACATTTCTTGTGATGTATATTTTTGTATGACAACATAATTAGTAGACCCACGGACAAGTCTGTTTTGACTTTGTGGGTCTACGATATTTGTAAACAACTTATATTTTGTGTAATAAATAAATTTTCTCAAAAAAAAAAATTATTATTACTAGGAAAACGCCATATATGCGTTGTTAGACGAGCAGATAGTAATAGCATGTCGACTCTTTCGCCAAACTTTTGCCTACATTCCCCAATTGGGTGACATTCAAGTTAGAAATGGGTAAAAATTGCTTCGAGTGGCACATTTTATGGTTTTTTTTCGAAATGGCTCACCCGATCAAGCTGAAAGTTTTCAGAAATGTGTATCATAATATAACTCGACTTCACGCAAAATTTCATTTTTTCGGGGAAATAAAAATATTTCCTTTTTTTCCGACGTATTATTCAAACGGATATTTTTGAAATTTCTAAAATTCATAAAAAAAAAGTTATCATACGATAATGCCACAAAACTATACAGATCTAAGTTAGATGAGGAACCATAATGAAAAAAAGTTTGAAGTTGATAACTGTAACCGTTTAACCTGTGAAGAACCGACAAAAAAATTAAAAAAAAAAAAAACATAAAAACGAACACCAATTTTTTTCAGTATGTCAAATTGAATCCTCGCTAAAGCTCGTCTAATTATTTGTAGACTACTTTTTTTTAATTTTTGACTTTTAATTTTTGACTTTAAACATCCTAATCATGTTTTCATAAAACCGTAAATAAATACAAATATAAATCTTTCCAGTTCCCCCCTCCCCTTCAAATGATTCCTCAAACGAAGCCATTATTTTAAATACCCCTAATATTTGTCTGGCAGCTCTTCTCCAATCAGAGGGAGGCATTTGTTGTCAGATGAGCGCCATTGGTCAGTTGTCTTTGCGACAGTTGACTCCTGGGGGTTGGTGGGGTTTGGAGGGGTTTGGAGGGGGTTGGATGGGGGGGGAGCAAAACAAGTTCAACGGTCAAACACGTGTTGTCAGTTGTCTTAGCAACGACAGTCGGATTTATTCTGCCGCTTCGTACGTTAATACTTTTAATTGACGCGTGTTTTGGTTCACACGCCAGGACATTCTTTCAGTTATTTTTAATCAATCATTTCACTTCATTTTAATCTCTAAATTCGTTAAACTCTCTCAATTTTCTTTTTATTTATTTCTAAATTCTTCTTCTATTTATTGTATATTGTGTCTTGGGTATCACGCTAGCCCTGCGGTCACTCATGTATTTACACGCGCACCTGCCGGGCTCACTGATTTATCTTGGTAAGTATATCGACGCTCTCGCCAATTACCCATTCAATCATCATTGCCTATTCATTTATTCATTAATGTATTCATTCATTCATTTAAATTACTATAAACTACAGTTCAACTAACGTTTCCGTAATTCTCTCGATTTTTCCACAACAGTCATTGGACCATAATTATTATTATTCCAGTAACTTTCCGTTCTTCAGTATCTCTCCCGAACTTTCCATCCATCCTATCCAAACCCCTCTATTTATTATATTTCTTTCAACGACGCATTTCAAGTACGACTGAAATCTACTGAATCGGTGATTGTAGATGAGAAGTGAAGATGTGATGGTCATTTTATTAGGTATTCTGGACAGTGGTAAGGAAGCGGTCGTGACCTGTTATTCAGGAACCATCCCAGTCAACACTTTACCAATTTGTTTACTCTATATTTATTTGAATGAATAAATAGATTGAATAAAAGAATATTCATTGATATTTAGTTTAATAGTTTAGAATGTCTGTGTTTGCGAGTTATTCAGCTTAGTGGCTGGGCACAAGAAGGCACTGTAGAAAGTATTTCAGAGAACCTTGTCGACACTAGTTCACACTGAGAGTGTATATGTGCCGGTCCAGTAATAGGCCTACTGCCTACTTGAGGCATGCCGAGAATAAATCTACTCCAGTACTTGTAAATGGTTTAATTCTCTTGAATAAACGTCTTCTCTGAAAGCCCGTAGGCGTTTCTGACCAGATTAACCCTCGAGTTAAGAAAGGTTGAACATCAAGGCTATATATTCGTATCCAGCAGGAATGGTTTTAGAAAGAAAATCATGTTTCACACGGTACATCTCGGAACAATGTAGTTTTCCATGTTCATGAATGAGTCGACGGGTTTTGAAAGTTTTGATTGCATTTATGTGACGCGCGGTGAGTCATCGCCCGGTAACCATGGCAACTGCCGACTAGCCGTAGCGAGGTAAAGCGGGCTATAACGGTAGAGGAGCCGGTTTGGACAACGCCGACAATAAATTCCATACATCATAAACCATTACGATTGGTTTATATATTATTCTGAATTTATTTTGACAAGTATTTAGAATTTGGAATGTAATATAAGATTCGAGTAGAATATTGATAGCTATAGACCTATACATGCTGTACGCACTTTGAGCCCCCGTGGCTAGGCGAACTGAGGCACTGCTTTAGGAACTGTAGTCGAGTGGAGGGCGTGGGTTCGAGTCCCGCGCCAGGGATGTGTTGTTGTAAACCAGGTTTGGTAAGAAATCACCCAGGCCAATGAAAGCCTGTGGGGTTTGCCGCTCCTAAAAGCCCACTTTAAATATACTCGGACGTTTTGCTATGTATACATCAGATGTTCAATTTACAAGAATTTGTTACTCTATGGTCAACCATTGTATACATGTAATTGAATACACACCTGTTGATTATTGTTTGTCAACGACCCCACCAACAGCTGGGTTATTTGGGAGTACGAATGAGCTCAACGACCACAGCTAGATTATTTGAGGGTACAAATTTGCTTAACTGTACCCCACCAAAAGCTGGGTTATTTGAGGGTACGAATGAGCTCAACGACCCCACCAACAGCTGGGTCATTTGGGGGTACGAATGAGCTCGACTACCCCACCAACAGCTAGATTATTTGAGGGTATATGAATGAGCTCGACTACCCCACCAACAGCTAGATTATTTGAGGGTATATGAATAAGCTCGACTACCCCACCGACAGCTGGGTTATTTGGGGGTGCGAATGAGCAGGTGATGATGGAACATTTACAAGAAAATGTACAAAATACCATGCCTTATGCGAGACTCGAACCCACGCTCAACGGTGACCTCAGTTTCCATAGAGGTGCCGTGATTACCAACATGAGAGTAGTTCTATTATCCTGGGAAAACTTGGTTTCAGAGAAAAACCTTCCTTGTGTTGTCTTTAGAAAAATCCACTGTTGATTTTCTTTATTTGTATAACATCTCAGACCTTTTAGTCTCACCAGATAATATTTACTCACTTGGATACAAGCAATGCATACTTGAATGTACTTACATCCTGGGAAAACTTGGTTTCAGGACAAACTTTGTGTTGTCTTTAGGAAAATCCACTGTTGATTTTCTTTATTTGTATAACATCTCAGACCTTTCAGTCTCACCAGATAATATTTACTCACTTGGATACAAGCAATGCATACTTGAATGTACTTACATCCTGGGAAAACTTGGTTTCACAGACAAACTTGTGATGTCTTTAGGAAAATCCACTGTTGATTTTCTTTATTTGTATAACATCTCAGACCTTTCAGTCTCACCAGATAATATTTACTCACTTAGATACAAGCAATGCATACTTGAATGTACTTACATCCTGGGAAAACTTGGTTTCACAGACAAACTTGTGATGTCTTTAGAAAAATCCACTGTTGATTTTCTTTATTTGTATAACATCTCAGACCTTTCAGTCTCACCAGATAATATTTACTCACTTGGATACAAGCAATGCATACTTGAATGTACTTACATCCTGGGAAAACTTGGTTTCACAGACAAACTTGTGATGTCTTTAGGAAAATCCACTGTTGATTTTCTTTATTTGTATAACATCTCAGACCTTTCAGTCTCACCAGATAATATTTACTCACTTAGATACAAGCAATGCATACTTGAATGTACTTACATCCTGGGAAAACTTGGTTTCAGGACAAACTTGTGTTGTCTTTAGAAAAATCCACTGTTGATTTTCTTTATTTGTATAACATCTCAGACCTTTCAGTCTCACCAGATAATATTTACTCACTTAGATACAAGCAATGCATACTTGAATGTACTTACATCCTGGGAAAACTTGGTTTCACAGACAAACTTGTGATGTCTTTAGGAAAATCCACTGTTGATTTTCTTTATTTGTATAACATCTCAGACCTTTCAGTCTCACCAGATAATATTTACTCACTTGGATACAAGCAATGCATACTTGAATGTACTTACATCCTGGGAAAACTTGGTTTCACAGACAAACTTGTGATGTCTTTAGAAAAATCCACTGTTGATTTTCTTTATTTGTATAACATCTCAGACCTTTCAGTCTCACCAGATAATATTTACTCACTTGGATACAAGCAATGCATACTTGAATGTACTTACATCCTGGGAAAACTTGGTTTCAGGACAAACTTGTGTTGTCTTTAGGAAAATCAGCTGTTTCCCGAATAGGCGATTACAAGCAGTCCTAGCATATCGTCCTAGATGGCAGCACCCATCAATATCAGCAGGATTGCCTGTTATAAACATGACCCCGTCCCCACAAACAGCTAGGCAATTTGGGGTACAATTAAAGTACTTTTAAAGACAATGTAAAATCAATATAATTAATGAATAATCTATGGATGGAATTGATCTTGTAGACTGAAGGGCTAAATGTACTTATGTAGCTATTGTTACATGATCACAGTAGGCCTATGTTCATGTTGTACATATACCCTAATCCTTACAAACTCAATGCCTTGAATATACCATTTTATGATGAAACTGAACAGTCTTTTCTTCAAAATATATTGAGGCCCATCTTGGAATTTGTTTGACTATTTTTATACATATGAACAACTCTATAATATGAAACTTTGTTTGTTGACTGGATGAGTATGCTTATCAGCAGCCTGTCTATAATAATTACGTAGATCAATATCAAGGCGTAGTTGAATGGGGTGTGGGTTCGAGTCCCGCATAAGGCACAGGTTTTGTGACATCATCCCCTCATTACTACCCCCAAATAACCTAGTTGTTGATGAGGCCGTTAAACAAGCAACAATCAATTATGTTGACTACATTGCACCAATCAGATTATAGAGATGTTATCAGAGAGAATTGAGATAAAAACGCTATAAACTTTGAAGTTTTGGAAATGCAATCCCAGTACACTAAAATGCCACCCACTTATACATTAGACCATGATGAAGATAACAAAACTATTCTTTAATTAGTTTTGTTCACTGAGAGATGTGTAGAATGATTATGAATAGATTTTAATCGTTGGCATTTTGGCAATGTAAGAACCGATAGGCCTATTCATAGCTCAGCCCTATACTGAAATACCAGCTGTAGGCCTAAAGAATAGGCCTAGGACTTGATATATAGGTGTAATAGTCCCTGGGGATATGTGGGAAGAAAACATGAATAGCTTATACACATTGATTTAATAGAAATTATGGATATATAAAAATCGTTGGCATTTTGGCAATGTAGAACCGGTAGGCCTATTCATAGGTCAGCCCTGGAGTTAAATACCAACTATACAGGATAGGCCTAGGACTTGATATATAGGCATAATAGTCCCTGGGGATATGTGGGAAGAAAACGTGGATAGCTTATAAACATTTGATATAATAGAAATACACAAAATTATGAATAGATTAAAATCGTTGGCATTCTGGCAATGTAGAACCGGTGGGCCTATTCATAGGTCAGCCCTGGAGTTGAACAACAGCTGTACAGGATAGGCCTAGGGCTTGATATATATATGTAATAGTCCCTGGGGATATGTGTGAAGAAAACGTGGATAGCTTATAAACATTTGATATAATAGAAATATACAAAATTATGAATAGATTAAAATCGTTGGCATTTTGGCAATGTAGAACCGGTAGGCCTATTCATAGGTCAGCCCTGGAGTTAAATAACAGCTGTACAGGATAGGCCTAGGGCTTGATATATATATGTAATAGTCCCTGGGGATATGTGGGAAGAAAACGTGAATAGCTTATAAACATTTGATTTAATAGAAATGTAAAAACTTACCGGCTAAGCAGTTAGGCCCTACAGATAGATCTAAACACGAGTAGGCCTAGAACTCGGTAAGCCTACAAGTCTGGACATTTTACAGGCCTAGGCGAGATATTTTCAGCTGTATTTATACACAAGCCTATCGGATGGTTCAAGTTATGATTTGATGAGCTTTTAAGAGGCAATATCTTGCATTAATAAGCCCACAAGTAGCATTGTAATGTCAGAATATGCGTCTAATTCGGCGACTTGTACCGACAGCCGAGACTATTGTACTGCCAGCAACAGGTGGTGGAATTAGATGTTTGACAGTAGTTTTTTCTGGTCTAATTGTATGGCACCTCTGAATAAATACCAATCTACGACTATCTGAGACTATCTGAATATACTTGTATGTGGGAAACTATGGGCGCATGTTAATTAATTAAATCCTTATTGGTACCGTGACGGCTTTTGACAGACGTTTTCTTGCCATGTAATCTGATATTATAACGAATATATCTCAGCCTTTTGTTGAGCCTATTAAGATTTGATAGCATCAATTTGAAGGTCAATTAATTCTCTAAATCGTGATTACTATAAAATCTATCATCATATTGTTTCTGAATGAAAATAATTGGATTAAATTTGTGATTAGGGGTTGGTCATTAGTATTTTGATAGGGATAAATTTCTTCAAAATAGATGTCAGATTTGTCATTTCCGGTAGATTTTTCAGCTCATTTTAGCCAACTTTGACAAAAAATACCTAAAGTAAAAAACTAATTAGAAAACACTTTTGTGAGATGAAGTTCATTAATTTCGAAGTTAAAATGATGAGACAAATTTTGGGAATAATTTTCAATTCAAAATTTGGTTTAAAACAAGCTTCATGGTGGACAAATTTGATTTATTAGATCTATTTAATTTTCATCAGGTTGATCAATATCACTGCGTTCGATTCGATATATTTCCATAATTTTCAGCCAATCACAGGAGGTCTTGCTTGAGGTTTGGAGGCGGAAATGGAACGAAAATCAGTCTTCAGCCGACCTTTGACGAGACAACACCTCCACGGCAGAAGCTCCCGGAAAACGTTCGATTTTGGGGATTTTTTCTTGAAAAATCTCGCGCCATCGTGTGATTTTTTTGTTTGTGTGGTGGTACGACCATTTTGAAAGTGTTATATTTTAATCGAATGGAATTTGTTGTGGTGATACTGATTGATCGTTCATTATTTAATCGAGTGATTGTTTTTAGTTATTTAACAAAGTGACTTTTATTTATTTGACGGACCGAATATTTTTTAAAAGTTTATTAATTTTAATCGATTGATATTTTCCAGTAATGAACATAATGATCCGTTTCAGAGTATTATTTTAACCGTGTGAATTATTTTATCCAGTGTCGATATCAAATATACTTTCAACTGAGTATCTCCAGGATTATATTGCTCATCTCGGTAAGTTTCTATGACAACCTAACTTTGCTTTTAGCCAATCACTGATCCTGATCCCGGCCCTTCCATCATCACATCCACACATTA